>JAJOZX010000697.1:327500-487500 GCA_023014485.1 Bathynomus jamesi | reverse complement strand
TAAAACAGTGGAAGAAGAGTCTTTTGGAGGGCCTGTCTTCTTGTTCTGAAAACATCATCATATATATACTGTATATATATATATATCACACATACTTTTCTATTCATTTGTGGTACAACCAATAGAACAACAGAAATGAACTTATAAAACCTATGTGGAACTTCTTACCTCGAGAGTATAAAGCGTTTGTAGTACCATCCCCTCTACAGACATTCCCAAAACTCTTTTCCCTTCGGGGGTAGTAACAAGAGGGGGAGGTGCTGACGTCATCATTATATAAGCGTCTTCGGAGCTATCTTCCAAGGGGGTTGGGGGAGGAGCTTCGTCTGCAATGTTAAAAAAAGTGAATTACAATACGGTTGATTCCTCTCAGGACATTACAAAGCAAGCGGAGCCATTTTGGACCTCATTAATGACGCGGATTAAAGGCGATGGTCCTCAGTACCTAAGAGAAGGTCGTAGACGTTGACCCGGTGATTAACGCGGTGTTGCAAGCCCAAATACACGAGGATCCTTGCTGCGTGGTGTTTCACATAGCGGGCATTTCGGGTGGAATGATTCGTGTAGTACCATTCGTCCGAGGGGAGGATGAGCTGCGTGAGAGCGTCCGGTACACTAACCTCCAGGAGGGACTTATGGTGATGAGGGTTCAGAGCAAGAGTCGCCACCACTTGGAGAACCAGACAGAGGAGTTGCTGATGAAGGAGAATAAATATTTAACTTCATAACTTATTCGACGGAAATTCGACCACATTTTTCGAATTCGACACCGCAAAACAAACTTTAACATAAACTTCAATGATGTTAAGTAATAGTTAAATTTAGAAAATACTACTATGGTGCACGGAGAAGAATCTATAGTTAAAATAATTAAATATTTGCACACTATATCAAATAGGTCAGGTATATTATGTGGTTAATCCAATCCAAAAACTGTACTAACTACGCTTATTGTTCTGATATAAAAACTTAAATTAATGGAGCCGCAGAAGTATTGAATTAACCACTGGTATCTTGTGGTAATATACATATATTTAGCCGTTTTAACCAAGAATTTTTCTCAGTGTGACCCGAGGGAAGATATATTTTTTGGGTGCTATAACCGCAAATTATTTGACAACCAATGTAAAAAAGTCGGTTAATTCAACCAATTGACTTTGTAAGCAGCAGAAATATAAACGGGGTTGGCCTAGTATGGTTGAATTAGACATTTAGACTGCACGTCGAATAATGAACCACGTATTCTAGATGTTTAAATCATGTATTTTGTGTGTGTGGCCATTTATTTGTTAAGTATCGTGTGTAAATTGATATACTTTCGCCCCCGATTGTTCAGTATGCGAGAGAAGACGCTTTTAAAACACGTTTTATACTACAAAAGTAAACTTTAAATGAAAACACGTTTAGATTCTAAAATACATTTCTTCATACCTTATACTGTAGTTAAAAATTTTATGCTGTGATTGGGTATTACACAAACAAACGCACATATATTTCACAATTCCAACGATAATATTTTCAATAAATGTAAAGATTAAAATGGCATTCCCGAAAGTTTAGTCACTTTACTCTTGACCACCAGAGGTATATACAGATATACAGAGGTGTACTTAGCATTTTGCCATCCCTAGGCAAGAAATTGTCACCACAGTGGCTTATAGTTGTGCCATTTGATATCGCTAGTTTGCTATTTAAGGCTGCTGTTTTTTTTTAATTTTAAAACTTGTTTGTGAATCCATTTAACTTGTTAGTGCTTATAAGTTATCTATTTTCGTTGTTTTTGCCCAATTTATGTTGAAATAAAACAAAATTTGCCGCCCTAGGCAGGTGCCTACTCTGCCTATACGTAAATCCGCCTATATATATATATATATATATATATATATATATAATTAAAGGATTACAAACTGATTGCTGAAGGATAGAAATACTCGTATGTTTCGATATGTAAATGTAATTCTATCTTGGGTAAGAGTCGCCGGAGAGACAATTTGTCTCACCAATTTCCTGCCGATGTCTTTGTCAACAAATGGCTCTCGATGGCACTATTTACAATCACAGTTTATTTAAGGGGGACTCAAGGCCATGGACGATCTTTAACAGTAAAGAAAAGAAGGATTCAATTCATCAGAGGAATAAAGGCACAAATGGAGTTGACGCGGGAAACAGGAAGAACAAAACGAATAATGAATTACAAATGGAGAGAATATACAGGATGCAACCGTTACTGCAATGATGAGCAGTTCAAGAAAAAAGTTCGAGTAGAAATATTAGTGTTTTTTTAAAAAAAGGATAAAAATTTGTCAATTAGTAACATTTTATTTTTCTTTGGATATTTTCTTAAACCCAAACGCAATCAATACTAATTAGTAATAATTTTATACTTTTTCTGAAGTTGTTTCTAGGCAATATTTTCTTCTGAAACTAGACATTAATTAATTGAAAGTTATGAACAGATGTTTAAACGAGAGCCGAAATACGACCAACTCCGTCGAAACTGTCAATTACATTCGAAAACTGCCACAGTCTGGAGTCTGGTCACCCGTTGAATATGCAGGGATCGGGGGTGGGGGGCTGGGAGGTGGAAAGGCGAAAGAATTAAAAAGCGTATTTTTCACCAATTTAACAAATACTAGGGACACAATATATTTTGCCCCACCCTTTCTTCTTAGCTAAATAATAGGCCATGGGGCTGAAATGTCTTTTGGGCCGTAAGTTTGAACTTTCTGCGGTTCACATAACCGTATTTTTCCAGTTTGAACCCCCCTCCTTCTATAAAACCGCTTTCAAACGCCCTTGTATAAAACCGATGGTTAACGCAGTTTCGAAAATGGCGTTTGACAGTGATGTACGTCGTAAACAGAAAGCTGTTATCGAGTTCTTAACCGCAGAGAAGGAAACAGTTGGAAATATTTACAAACGTCTACAAAACGTTTACGGAGATGCTGTTGTTGATCGAAGCACAGTTGGATGCTAGTCTAAACGTGCGAAATCATCGGAGAGAGGAAGAGCCAGCCTCGATGATGAGCCACGCAGCGGTCGCCCGGCATCGGCTGTGACATCTCACACTGTGCAACGTGCTAACAGCATCATTCGATCAAATCGGCGAGTCACATACAAGGAGCTATCACTGGAGCTACGAATTAGTGAAGGAAGTGTGAATACGATAATTCAGCAACTGGGATACTCAAGAGAGTGTTCACGGTTTGTTCCTCGCCAACTGACTGAAGATCACAAAGCCCAAAGAAAAGAAATTGCTTCAGAGTCGTTGGTTCGATACGAGACAGAAGGGGATGACTTCTTTCACCAATTGTGACTGGGAATGAGACTTGGGTACACCACTTTGAACCTGAAACAAAATGCCAATCCATCGAGTGGCATCACGCAGATTCCCCACGCAAGAAAAATTTCAAAATGGCTCCCTCTGCAGGAAAGATTATGGCCACCATCTTCTTGGACATGAAAGGGGTGATTCTGGTGGGCATTATGAAGAAAGGACAAACAATCAACTCAGAGGCATATATTGCTACCCGACAGAGACTCCAGAGACGTATAAAGCGAGTTCGACCGGAGAGAAAACTGGAAGACGTCCTTCTTTTGCACGATAACGCAAGACCACACAACAGTTTGCAAACAAGAGAGGCTATCACAAAAATGCGCTTGACTATGTTACCCAACCCTCCATACAGCCCGGATCTGGCACCTTCAGACTTCCATTTGTTTGGGCCAATGAAGGATGCTATTCGTGGAAGAAAGCTTCAGAGCGACGATGAGGTTGTTGAGGAGGTTAAGAGGTGGCTCCAGCGGAACCCAGCGGACTTTTACCAGCAAGGAATAAAGGCCCTTGTTTCGAGGTGGAGGAAAACTGTAGAAAAGGATGGAGACTATGTGGAAAAATAAAAACTTGTAAAAAAGGTATGTAACTACTTGTGTACAAAATTTATGGAACTTACAAGGAAACTTGGAAAGAAAAAAAAAAAGGGTGGGGCAAAATATATTGAGTGGCCCTTTATTTAAACTGTTGCTACAGTTTTTATGTGAATACTCACGTAAGTAGTATGCACGCAGAAAAGTCGAAGGGGTAATTGGGGGATGAGGGATGATAAGGGGTAGGGGAGTGCCAGAGTGGGTGCCATCCATGGGCGTAGCCAGACATTCAAAAACTATACGCACGAGGTCGTGAAAATCGAAAATAAATCAAACGTCACAAGGAAGTGTATTAACACTATTTAAAAACAAATAAATACACAAATGAATATAAAGGGTGATCCAGAGAAATGGGACCCAAAAGAAACCCCTGTAACTCTTAAAGTATAAGTCCTTTTATAAAATCATACGCATCATTCGAAAGAGGATAGTTACAAGTTTGTACAGAATTGTATAGGTTTTGACAATACAATACAAGACAAGATAAGATACAAAACAAAATAAAAGTGTTAGTTAAAACTAACCCTTCAAGATGACTGCATGGACTGTGGAACAGCTGCATTTCATAACTGAGCAATATGAGCATGGAAGAAGTGTAGTTTCAGCTCAAAGATCTTTCAAGACAAATTTTCAGATGTCAAAATCACCTTCTAAGAGCTGAAACTACACTTCTTCCATGCTCATAATATTGCTCAGTTATGAAACGCAGCTGTTCCACAGTCCATGCAGTCATCTTGAAGGGTTAGTTTTAACTAACACTTTTATTTTGTTTTGTATCTTATCTTGTCTTGTATTGTCAAAACCTATACAATCCTGTACAAACTTGTAACTATCCTCTTTCGAATGATGCGTATAATTTTATAAAAGGACTTATACTTTAAGAGTTACAGGGGTTTCTTTTGGGTCCCATTTCTCTGGATCACCCTACAATTAAACCAATACCCAAATGAATGAAACGTAAGATACTAGACTAATGAATGAAATAAAATGCATACATGTTTATACGCACAACTGTTGTGCGTATAAACGCGTATGCATGTTCGCATAAAATTGTAGAATCGAGACGCAGAGATTCTCAATACAATATAATGAAAAGGTGTTATCCGGTAACCAGTCGCGAAAAAAATATTTTGAAAGAAAAAACTATACACACGTGCATGCAATGCGCATGCCTAGTTACGCCACTGCGCCATCCCCCCCCCAAAAAGAGAACATTGAATATAGTATAGTAACCTAACAAACTTGAAAATAAAAAATTATATATACACACAGATGTGTGCCCCCCCCCCCCCCCTTCCTACTATGAACTTTGGCGGCCACCATTCAAATTGTGAAATTACACCATCAGAAGTCACACTTCCGACTCAATCTTTATAGTACAATAATTCTTTTAGGCAAGAGATAAAACTGAGTCCAATTTGTAATAAGCTGCAGATTTGTTTTTATTTGAGAATATAGAGTATAATAATGTAACATAACCTAACCTAACTTAACTTAACTTACAAACTAACCTTGAATATATATATATAGATAAGAAAAAAAAAAATATATATATATATATATATACAGGGTGTCCATAGAGTTGCGCATCACAGGAACATAAGCAATGTCTATTTATTTATGTCCCCATCAGGCCAAAAATGTTGAGGAACATTCAAAGAAACTTGCTTTTTCGTTTACAAACATGTTTTGAGTTTGGTGGGAATCATTTCGAACAAATAAATAAAACAAAATAAATAAATAAACAAAGTAAATGTATTTTCCTATGATGCATGACTTTATGGACACTCTGTGTATATATAATTTGTGCGCGTGAATGCCGAGCGCTTCTGTGGCGACTGCGCCCATAAACAAAGCCAACATTTCGCCTCATTTGGAAAAAAATGCATGGCGTTGAATGATGCCGAGCGCTTCTATGTACCCGTCATACACGTGTTTGTGTGTGTATATATATATATATATATATATATACACAGATCTACAAAAGCTAAGGCTAACAAAGACCCTAAGATCCACTCTAAGGTTAGCCCGAGAGAAAGGAAAGAGTAGGGGGTTAAGAGAAGAGAAGAGAATAAGGGGTTAAGTAAGGAGGAACAACTATCACTCGTGGGTAAACATTCATTCAGAAAAAGAGAAAAAAGACTCACCATCATCATCCGCCGGCCACTGCCGACAAGTCAGAAAAATAGTCGGATAGAATAGGAGAGGGGTGAAAGATGAAAAGAAGTAAAATAAGAACGCTTACAAACCATGCAAACACAGTCTTAACTCACTGTTATACCATGCAAACTACAAACATGCAAGAAAAGAGAGTTACAGACATGCAAAGTAAGGAGGATAAGGAAAAAAAAAAGTAGGTAAAGTTAAACAAAAAGTGGGTTAGTTTATGCTACGAGCTACATCTACGTTCGTGTTAGTCTAATTTTTTTTTTTTTTTTAAATAATTTTATTGCTGGCATCACACGCTGGCATGTCACAAGCTGGCATTAATCGTCAACAGACTGTAACATATCTATATGTTACAGTCAATCTCTAAATTCAGTCAATTTGTAAATTGACTGAAATTTTAGGCAATGTATCAAATTGTGATTGTGATACAAAACCTAACCCTAATGATTTTTTAGGCAACATATTGGGAAATACCAGTGGGCATGCATTGCATATGCAGCATTACCAGAAAGGTTAGGTTAGGTTTTGTATGTATCACAATTTGACATATTGCCTAAAATTTCAGTCAATTTACAAATTGCCTGTAACATATATATATATATATATATATATATATATGTATATATATATATATATATATATATATAATATATATATATATATATATATATATATATATATATATATATAACACAGGGTGTTTCAGGAGGAAAGGTCAATACTTCGGGAGGTGACAGTATCGGTCATTGTGAGGAAAAAAGTTCATATGAACATGTGTCTAATTCTGAATGGTTACGGAGATAGAGCTGTTTGAATCTACAAATACAAAAGCATTGTTAATGGTAATCAAGAAAGAGAAACCAATTACTGTTTCTAACATTTAATGTTTAAACATTGGCATTTTGAATGGTATCAGATGCAGAAATGACAAATTTGTTACAGTTTACAATACGTTTTCGAAAATCCCACCGTTAACCTCAATGCACTTTGCAACTCGTGTGCGAAGATCGCTTGTTGTTCGTCCGAGTTGATCTTGACGTTCCTTTATGCGGGCAGCAGCATCCAAAATGCGCGCGAGCAATTCGTCTCGTGTATCCACCTTTCTTTTGTAAACTTGACTTTTCATCCACCCCCACAAACAATCTAACGGAGAGAGGTCTGGAGACCTTGGTGGCCATTGAATGGGACCACCGCGGCCGTTCCATCGACCAAGGAAAGTTTGATTTAGGTATTGCATCACCAGACGGGTAGAATGTGGAGGAACTCCGCCATGCTGAAAGTACATACCAGCGCGTGTAGCCAAAGGAACATCCTCCAATAGTCCTGGCAATTCATTTTGCAGAAATTCTAGGTAACTTTGTCCTGTAAGACGATTCTCTAAAGTAACAGGGCCAATCAGCTGATCATCGATGAGACTGCGCCACACATTGGCAGAGAAGCGATGTTGAAAATTTGTTTCCGCAGTGGCATTTGGATTTTCGTCTGACCACCGATGAGAGTTACGAGTGTTGTTGATACCGTCACGGGTGAAAGTAGCTTCATCGGTGAACAGTATTAATCGAAGCAATCGGCGATTAGCATTTACCCAATGACAAAATTCCAGTCGCATGGCAGCGTCTCCTGGTTGAAGGTGTTGTACACGCTGTACATGATATGGATTCAAGCCTTCCTCACGTAATGTTTGCCATACTCTTGTGTGTGGTACACCGAGACGCGTGGAAATTCTTCGTGAGCTAGTAGTAGGACTACGCTCTACCAACTGAAGAATGTTTCCCACTTCATCCACATCTTATTGACCTTCACGTTCAGATGAAACATGAGCGCTGGGAAGTGTACCAATCTCACGCAATGTGTTGAAAAACCTGGTAAACACTTTTCGATCCGGAATTCTGCGGTTCAGAAACCGTCAACGGTATTCTGCAACAGCAGCTGTTGCACTTCCATCGCAAAAACCGTAGACATACACCATATCTGCATATTCGGCATGTGTGAAGGTGTGTGGCATTCTTAACACTCTTTCAAACACCAAACAATGTCACTCACAACAGTCAGCTGTCGATTGGCCTATGTTAGATGCTTACATGGTTCAAGATTAAAGGGGAAGGAAGGGGGAGGAAGAGCTGCACGCGCATCAGATTCAAACAGCTCTATCTCCGTAACCATTCAGAATTAGACACATGTTCATATGAACTTTTTTTCTCACAATGACCGATACTATCACCTCCCGAAGTATTGACCTTTCCTCCTGAAACACCCTCTGTGTGTGTGTGTATACATATATATATATATATATATATATATATATGCACACTGGGCCGGATTAAGCATTGTTAGGGCCCGGGGGCAATGAATATTTTCGGGCCGGTGTCACTAGAAAAACACAATTCTTTACCTGATACATCATACATGAGTGATGTGATCAGCTGACTGGGATCGATCAACAGAAAACGAAACAAAAACAAAGATGTGATTACAGAAAATGTATACTTTGTTCACATAAATGGGATGCTAAACTAGGTTTTGTAGAAGCGGAATCTAGAATTTTTCTCTCTTCCTCACGGTCTACCAATTATTTCAACGGTAGATTATAGCGTTTACATAGTTTCTTGGGGTCGGTCAGCATCTTGGGGCCGGGGGCAAATGCCCCCTTTGCCCCCATTATAATCCGCTACTGTACACACACACACACACATATATAACAAAAATATATTCATAATTTATAGATGCTTGAGTAGTTGGGATGCTAAAAATGGAGAGTTCAGATTTACAGTACTTGTTGCTGTGTGTGTGTGTGTGTGTGTGTGTGTGTGTGTGTGTGTGTATTAGCTGCATCATGCCGAGTTGCTTGGAGCAAAACCAGACCCTACATTATACTATAGAACCAAAAATACCTATGGGAGATAACTCTCCAAGATTGGAGTTTATATCAGTTAAAGAAGTCAACCGTAGGCTTCATACGTTTAGGGCATCTGACGTCTGCTCCTTCATTGGACGTTTCATTTTAGTTTGCAATTTTTTAAACCCTTTACTGCGCATTCTCCTTTTGAACTTTTTCAGTGTCAATAATAATCTCATTTCTCGTACGACGTAATTGTTTTTTAAAAGTTTCTTTAGGTTTGACACCAACTATCATATCTTCAACCGTGTTAATACCTGATTGTAGAACCTTCCGACCGAGATATTTGGCACCACCTCTTTAGTAAGGGGACAGCTGTTCGTAGTAGTAGCTTACCGTCTTCAGGTTGTTCGTCTCGTCTCAACATGCACAGGTATCGTCACTATGTTTGATAACTACGGGTAGCTCCATAAATTTCTTATAGTCTTCATACCTTGAAGAGTTTCTTGGGATAAAATTCTTTTCTCATCAGAATGTAATTGTTTACTTAATATATTCATCAATTCGTTCTCCATTCTTTTAATTCTGCTTTTACTGGGGTCTGCAAATGTCTCATGCTTCTTTTTATTTTGTAGTGAAGTGTACACTAGCACTACAACCTTCTTCATTATATAAAACTAGATAATAAAGGGGCTAAAACTGAAAATAGGACAAGTACGAATGATCCACTTTTTTGACAAGAAGTCATTTCTTTGACACAGCTTGTCTTTTACGAGTGAGTGTTTGTACTATGTTCTTGTAACGACGTAAGCGTCCCTTCTGCGACGCAGTCATTGGGACGTTACATTTTATAACATTGAGACAGACTTCGCAGATACATTTTAAAAAGTCAGGGTCAACGCTTTTTACAAACAGTCGCTGAAGAGTAGGTAGTAGCCGCGGGAATGTTTTTATATACTCGAGATATTTCTTTACATGTTTGGTCATTCTGGTCACAGCAAATTGAGATATTTCTTTACAAGTTTACAAATATCTCTCCTAGGAGGAGATTGTAGACCCCTAGGAGGAAATTGTAGATGCAAATCAGCCAGGAAAGTACTACCGGGGAGACATTAGGCAGAAGACAGGGACTGCTGGAACTCCCGTTTCTTCTGTCACTGTCCTCTTTATCTTTTTCCGCGTCTCATCTATTGTAAGCAGTCCAGTATGCTCTCAAACACACACTTCTCCCTCTATTCTTCACTACTCATATATGTATTTTATGCACTACACAATCTTTGCAAAGTTTATAAAAAAAAAAAAAAAAATGGTATCATAAATAAATAAATAAATAAAATGAGCCAAAATCAAGGTGTATGAGGCCTTCTCCTTCCTATATAGGGGTGAGGCGTTTTTGCGGGTGTTCGCCCTTACTCCCTCCTTCCTACTAAAAAAATATCCATATCGCAGACTCGTTTTCTTTATAAACTCTAAAATGAGCCTTACGCTGCCCTGCAACCATCTGACCTGTTAATATACCAACTTGCGGTACATCTCGACGTTAAGCGAATAAGACAAGATACTACGTCTTTAAAGAAACATCCCACATAAATTTGTTTTTGAAAAATAGATTTTGATTGATGAAGAAAACACTTATGTTAAATGGTGGGATAATAATGTAAACGTCTCGGCAATTGTTTTATTCTTTTCTAGCATACGGTCACCAATCACAATCACCGAATGTATATCATTCTTTAATGGACCAACGTCATCAATCCCTTTATGGAATAAGACCATTTTTGTAATCATCAAAAATAGGCCGGTAGGCTGAATAGCACCATATAACGCTGTGTACAGCTTTGAGAAGAACGCATCTTTATCTTTAATAACTTTAAGCATAAACACAGTTTTACTACACCCTGTGGGACCACTTATATTACATGTTGATGAACTTGTGAACCTGAATTTTTCTAGAGACTCCATCTTTTGCATGACACGCTCTTAATGAAGCATTGCTTTTACCAAATTAAGATTTTTTAAGTCATTCCTCATATTCACTAATCTTTTTTGTTTATCTTTCCCAGATACTTGTTGAACGTGAGGTTTCAGAAGTAGTTCGAGACGCCCCACTAAAACCTTTAACTTCCACGGCTGATGATGGGTGGGATCGTGGGATCGTGGGACCGGACGGGAACCCTCCGTCTCGAATGTAGGAAGATGCACTTGAGGAACCAGACAGGAGCCTCCCACCTCTGCAGGAGTTAAGCGGTCATTGGTAGAGGATTTTGAAAAGCCCTCCACATTAGGTATACCTTCAAAATGTCCAAGATTCGAGTCGTACTGCTCTGAGGACACGTTGTCGCCACTAACACCAATCCTTTCGTCACCAAACCCACACGTATTAGAAAACTTAAACGGTTTCGTGTCACTTCAATCTTCAACATCCTCCGCAGCATACCAAGACCCTTCTTCTGACGCATCCACATCCCACACAGAAGCAACAGCAGCAACTCAGCCTTCAGACGGGGCTGTGTCAATCAAACTGTTGTACAATGTAACACCCCCGTACTCCCTAGGAACAGGTACAGCGTTAGGATTGATCCACGGATCGGTTATGCTGATGGCTTTGAACAATGTCTTCATATTGTAGTTCGACGCATCGTCGCATACACCCTTCAACGTAATGAGGGGCGGGAGGCACGGGTGAGGTTGACACTTAGTTTTGAACTTAATGATGAGGATGGCGATCTGTTCTGGGTAGTTATACCCGACAGACGCTTGGCTGGGGAGGATATTGACTATGTCTCACGTACTGAGAAATCGATGCAGAGTGGGTCAAAATTCAACCTGGTGAATTTCATGGTTGATATTGACCACGTCTTCTGTGTTGAGGGGCATGACGTTACACCGTACACTTTGAATTTTAAGTTATCAAATTTACAGATGACACACAAACATCGGTCGTGGTTGCGGCTTTATGGCTGTAGTTTTAGCGTATATGGTTCGTGTTCTTAACATGGTAGCCAAAAACATCTGGTTAGATCCAGTTATAGGTCGTGCACAAAAGCTAGCTACATCCCGTGGGCTTAATTTTAAATGTAATATGAATCCTGAAGAGCTAGTGAAGGTGGAGCGGGAGATGAGAGTATGAATAGTTGCGTTTGGTTTGAATAAACATGGTAGAACAACGTATGTTTTTAAGAGTCGTGCGACAGAACAAGACCTGTGCTCATTTGTTTGGTAGGATCGACCTACCTTCCTATTAAATATATTAAGGCGCTTTACGCTAGTTACGATCAAACCTGTAAGTATGAACGTCATCACTATTTGTGTAAGGGGTGCCTTGAGTTTACGAATGATTTACTAAAACATTGTAATAACTGTCATATGGTATGCGCTCAATGTAAAAGCCCTAGACGTTTAAGCCGAGTGTAATGACTGTAGAAGTTTGTTTTCAATAATGAATGCTTTAATTCCCATAAAACGAATGGCACGTGAAGAAAGATAAAGATTGCGAATGTGGCATGCTTCATACGAAGGATGCTTGGGAGCATTTCCAGCATAGATGTGATGAAATTCATTGCTCTACGTGTAATGAGAAATATAAGGCGGATGAGGTGAAGCATATTTGTTATATGAAAAATGCCAAACCTAAAAATAAATCGTGTATTACTGTATACTACGATATCGAGACCTACAACCCTGGCGAGTTTAGAAGAACCTGAAGATGGTGACGATAGCGTGCCTCCCCCGTAGGGGGTGATTAATCGGCGTACATATTTTTACTTAATTTACTGATATCCTTTTAAAAGTTTTTATTTTATAAATTATTTTTAAAATTTTGTACTCGTTTATTTCTTTGTTATTATTGAATATTTATTTACTTGTAAATATTTATTTTGTAATTTAACTCGTGTATTTAAATAAACTATTTGGCGTTTTAGGCTGTGGGTATCATATTCTTTTAACCTTTGAATGTGTGTGTGTGTGTGTGTGTGTGTGTGTGTGTGTGTAACATCCCTGTCTGGACATGGTGTACAGACTCCGCCCAGTGTATGGACGAGTATACGAATAGCTGTGCTTGATGTGGATTCCCTGTCTGGTCTTGCTCTATAGGCTCTGCCCACAAACCGAGATCATCATCATTCGATGTGTTTAATCTCGTTAGTCGTTCGTAAACATTGCTGTCGCGGACACGTACTCAGCTGCTGAAGTTTTACTTCCAAGTTTTACCATAATTACTTGTTTCTCATTATACTCCACTCCAGAATTTAACTTTTTAACAAAGATGGCTGCCTCTGATATTGGTTGCAACACCTTTGTAAAGTGGAACTCTGTGAAATCTGAAGATATAGTGAATATTCGACGTCCGTTCTTTCATGCATCTTTCGAAGTCTTTAAATCAACCTTAATTCACACAAGGATGTTTTATAGCTAGTGCTCTATAGCTACTTTAAAGAGAGTAACAGAGGTGTGTGTAATGCTATAGATATCTTGGACTATATATGGAATTTAAGCTGTGTTAAATAAAATCGCAATAGTTAAGTGAAGGACCCGACGCTCAGTGAAAGAGAAACTCTAGATTAAGAAACTCGTTGGCGAATGGGACGACAAATCTTATTGCGTGGTATTATACCCCACTGATTCCACCCGAAAACAAAACGTCAACCTAGTGATCATGGATAATTTAAGATATTTTTAAATATTTAGCGTTTACCACGATGAGGTGTCTTGCGAGGCTATAACTGAAGGCTTGTGTACATTTTTAATGAAAATGAAAAGGTTTATTGGCAGACCATAATCCATAAGACAAATATTAATATGATGACAATTCACATACTAAGGATATAAATATATACAATCAATGAGAAATAATATAGTAATGTAAAAGCTAAGTGAAGCTACAGCCAAACGTTTTCGTACCATGAATTCCATAGCTTAGAAGACAAACGACAAGACTCATGGATAGCTTGGATAATCGGGTTGGTTGATTTTTTAATTCTTTGCATTAGACTGTGTTGAGCACGTCTTGTTACCTCCGGGAAGCTCAGGACATTGCGGGTAGCAAACATTTGCGAAGCTGAGCATCTCGGGGGTAATTACTAAGAGTCTGAAAGACCTGTTGTACAGCAAATTTAGGGTTCTGCCAGAACCTTTTTTATAATTCATATTATATAGTCAAAGTCGCTTTAGCACAAAGGCTTCGAGACTGTTTTCTTATATCTGAGTCATCACTCAAGGAGCTGGTAATAGTTTACCCAAATACTTAAAATCTTGCACTTCCTCAATTACTTCACCTTTCATTTTAAACCTAATATCAGCTGGCTGATTACAGCTTTTAGGATGGAATTACATAACCTTAGTTTTTGTAACATTAAAAAGAATATCATGTTTCTGCGAATACACTTCGCAGACTTTTAATAGCCGATCCAGACCTTTAACAGAGGGACTTATTAACACTATATCATCGGCATAAACTAAGTTATTTATCCTTGTGTTATCTATACAACATCCAACTGTTGCTTCATTAAGTGAAGCAATTAATCCGTCAATATACACATTAAACAGCATAGGAGAGAGCAAAGAGCCTTGCCTCACTCCGCAAGAGGAGCCAAAACATTTGGATAGTACATTACCCCACCTCACAGTAAAAGATTGGTGGGAATACCAAAATTTCAATAAATTTAATATGTACAGTTGCCCGCATATGTAATGTTCCTCGTCTCATAGGCGACTCCGTACATGTGGCAAAGCCGCAGCGATAGTCAAGGTACCCCAAATGGGAGAAGGTGGGGTGGAGGGGGAACAACCAAGTCCAACAACATATAACACTGACATAAAAGTATGGCGCGGTTCAAAAATTACGTAAGGCTATTTTTGCTAAAACCTGATCCCCCCCCTTTATAACGTTCCGTAACGTGTGGGGTGGGGGAAGTGTTGCATAACACCTTAGGGGGTGCCTGGTCTAACGTTACAGAACGTGGTTAATATTCGTTTTAATGCTCCCTTCGTTTTCGATAGGAGATATTCTATGACAAATTAACATATAAATCCATATTCAGGACACCTTGAAACCTCAGGGAAACTGATAAAAATCAAGGAAATGTAATAATTATTTTTTACGAAAAAAAAATCTAACGTCGATAACCAGCCATTACAGGCCATTGACCCAGTGTTTATCTCTTTCCTCGGTTAAAATTTTGCCGCTGTTCGTCCTTCTGGCCTGATCCAGCAACATATTAGGCCTGGGACTACAATCTATTCTGACGAGTGGTGGGCATATTCTCAACTCGGAAATCTAGGGTATATTCACAGGACAGTCAACCATTCACAGCGGTTCGTGGAAGACACCGTTCACTCAAAATATTGAGCGTTGTTGGAAAGACGTGAAGAGCTGGATATTACGGTCTGGCAACAAAACCCCATCCGATCCAAAGTATCTTGCATGGTACTTGTTTAACCGTGAATATCCCTCTCAACAACGTCTCCACAAATTCATGTTGGTCGCCGCTGATATGTACAAACATCCCAACGCTGCTATTTAAGGTAAGAAATTGCGAAAAAACGCGGGTTGGGTTAGGTTAAGTTAGTGAGGTTAGGTTAGGTAAAACACATTTTTCTGGTTTTTTTTGTTTAAATTACGCTTTATTTCTGGAATATGAGCGTTTTTGAGAAATTTTAAAATTGAAAATTTCTCAAAAACGGCTCATTTCCCAAAGAAACAAAGTTCAGATTTGAACAAATCACACCAAAAAACACCAGAAAAATGTGTTTTAGTCCAGAAAGAAGAGGGAGCACTGAAACGAATAATTACCCAGAACGTTCCTGGGGGATGTGGGGTGTCAAGTTTTAGCAAAAATAGCGTTACGTAATTTTTGAACGGCCCCTAATTATAATGTAATGTCGGAGTTCAACGTTGTTCACGATCATATTAATCGTGTATCTTTATGAACACAACGTTTACTAGTCTTATACAGTAATAAGGTTCCATTATGATTACTGCAAGTATATGAACAGATACCACAATACAACTTTTTATATACTAGTGAATTTAAATAAAAAATAGACATTACACAGCCATCCTAGTATTAGGTTTAAGCTATTTAACCAAAATTAACCAAATTATTAGGTTTAAGCTATTGATAGAAAACAGTAAGGACGGTAACGTCATAGAAGTTCCTGACTTTCGTAGGGCTAATTTTGATAGTTTTGCGGATAGGATGAGAGTAATGGACTGGGATAATTTATTTATGGGTAATGGCGCAAATTTTCATTGGGAGGCGTTTAAAGAAAGTTTTTTTTTAATATCCAAAGGGAGTTTATTCCGCGTAGGCCCAAACGCGCTTGTAATCATGGTAGGCCCAAGTGGTGGACTAGGGAAATAGGCAAGTTCACAAACAAGCGTAACAGAGCGTATAGATTTAATAAGCGCAATGGCACGGTAGCTAACCTTAATAGATATATCGAGCTTAGACGTCAGGTTAAAAGATCTGTTAGGAATGCTAAGCGTAATTTTGAGATACTTGTAGCTGCGGATAGTAAACATAATCCGAAAAAGTTTTTTGACTACCTCAATAATCGTAAGCCGATAAAAGATAACATAGGCCCTCTAGTGGACGCTAACGGCGCTTTGGCTTCCGACGCTCAGGCAATGGCGGGTATTTTTAACAACTTCTCTGCAACAGTTTTTACCGTAGAAGACGTAAATAATGTCCCCGACGTGGACGATATCGTTCCATTTACTAGCGAGACTATTTTGAATGAAATAACTGTTTACGAGGGTGAGATTGCGCATTATATCGATAAGCTAAACGTTAGCACGGCTCCAGGCCCTGTCGCGCTTTATCCTAGACATATGAAAGATTTTAAAGACGTTATCGTAGGCCCCTTAACAAAAAATTTTAATAAGTCACTGGAACGGGGATTATTCCTGAAGACTTCAAATTAGCTAACGTTAGGCCCATTTTAAAAAAAAGCGACCGCACAGTAGCTAGCAATTATAGGCCTATTAGCTTAACGTCAGTTGTCGGTAAACTTTTGGAATCTGTAGTTAGGGATCGTATCGTCGATCACTTAGAAAGTCGCGATTTGATTAATAGTAGTGAACATGGGTTTCGAAGCCATAAATCTTGTTTAACTAATTTGTTAGAGTTTTATAACGAAATAGTGCGCGAATATGATAGGCATAGAGCGGCTGACGTTATTTATTTACACTTTGAAAAAGCGTTCGATACAGTTCCGCATAGAAGATTAATTGCGAAGGTTAAAGCGCACGGTATACGCGGTCAGGTAGCTAACTGGTTAGTTAGAGGAATGGCTTCGTGCCGGGAAACAGAGGGTCGTTGTTAATGGTAGGGAATCGGGGTGGCTGGATGTAGGTAGCGGTGTCCCTCAGGGTTCAGTGTTAGGCCCATTGCTATTCGTAATTTACATTAACGACATAGATGTAGGCTTGACCAGTAACGTGTCAAAATTCGCGGACGATACTAAAATAGGCGGTAAAGTTCTTAACGTGGACGATAGAAATAGAATCCAAGACGATGTAAATAGAATTATGGAGTGGACGGATAAGTGGCAGATGCAATTTAACGTAGACAAATGTAAAGTTTTGCATATAGGTTCTCGTAACAACAATTACACATACAGGATAGATGATAGACAGTTAGCGAGCGTTGACGAGGAAGTAAATTTAGGCGAACGCGTATCTAAGGATTGAAAAGTTAGGAACCAGTGCCTGGAGTCTTGCGCAAAAGCTAATAGGATGTTAGGCTTCATAGCGCCTAATTTCGAATTTAAATCGAAGAATATTATGTTGTCCCTTTACAAGTCCCAAGTCAGGCCTCATTTAGAATATGCCGTTCAGTTTTGGTGCCCGTATTTGCGTGAGAATATTGATAGGTTGGAAAGGGTTCAGCGACGCGCCACGAAACTAATTCCGTCACTACGCAACAAGTCTTACAAAGATAGGATTAAAGAGTTAGACTTGCATTCACTCGAAACTAGGAGATTAATGTGGGAGCTTATCGAAATTTTCAAAATCGTTAATAAAATCGATAACGTAAATTTTGACAAATTGTTCATTTTCGATAATACCAATACTCGTAATAACGGATTTAAATTACGTGGCAGTCGTTTCATTACTAACAACGCTGAAAACGTTTTTACGTTTAAAGTAATTGATAAATGGAATAATCTTCCCGCGTCCGTCGTGAACTCTACTAGCGTTAATATGTTTAAAAACCGTTTAGATAGGCATTTTAAAAATATTAACGTTGTTTAAAATAATAAAACAATTAGCAACAGGAGTTCTGGGGGTAATGGTCGAGGTTTGAGTCTGTTGACGATTAATGCCAGCTCGTGACATGCCAGCGTGTGATATGCCAGCAATAAAATTATATTAAAAAAAAAATTAGACTAACACGAACTTGGATGTAGCACGTAGCGTAAACTAACCCCTTTCCTATTCTCTTCGACTATTTTTCCGATTTGTCGGCAGTGGCCGGCGGACGATGATGGTGAGTCTTTCTCTCTCTTTTTTTGAATGAATGTTAACGCACGAATTATAGGTTTTGCTCTTACTTAACCCCTTATTTTCTTCTTTTAACCCCTTACTCTCTTCTTTCTTTCGGGCTAACCTTAGAATGGATCTTAGGGTCTTTGTTAGCCTTAGCTTCTGTAGATCTGTAGATCCTCCACACTCCCTCATTCCCCTTCCCACCTATCTGTCTCGCGTATATTAAATTATTATGTAACAATACTAATAAAACTGTGTAGAGTCCGTGTGCAGCCATAAACCTTCACTAACTTACGAATCCACACGATTATATATGTATGTATGTATTGACAGTGAGCGAGAAAAAGATCGAGACAATGTGAGAGAGAGCGAGTAGAGGGGCAGAGAGAGTTAGTGGGAAATGGCTTATCGATTGTTACACAAAGAACTTGTTAACAGTTTCGATCTGAATAACAGTAACTGATTATCAAAATCACACAAGAATAAGCCACGGTTATACTGTACTAACAAACATTTATACTGTATATACTTATAAATTCATACAATATTATCCTAATGTTTGTGAAATGACGTTGATGGGCCAAACCATGGTGTTGACATGGTTACTTGCTGTCGCCCTCCAGAAGGGACTACATATGGACGTGACAGTGGAAACCGTAAGGTGGCGGTTGCATGAAGCAGGATATCACCACCGGTTTGTAGCTGATGCCTATTATATTAAGTGTTTTTCAGATTGTATTTGTATTATCAACGTGCAGAGATAATGATTTAATCACGATGGACAGATAAATCCATTAATGTTTTCCAGATTTCCTGTTGCATTACACTGGTATGCATATGAAATTTTTTTGTCTGCTGTGAGGGTTTTTTCCAACTCATATTATATAATTCGACCATGCTGAATTCGAAAATGACATTGGTTTTCCTCAATCAGGTCAGGTTTTTTCTCTATTGGCCATTTATTATAAGTCCAATTTTATCCCCAAATTTATTGATTTTTTTAGCTTAAACACTGTAGATACGAGTAATATTATAAGAACACTCGTGAAAAATGAAAACATTGTGTGAATAAATACTTTTATTCATACAATGAATATGGAAAAAGTTTATTGAGGAAGGAATTAAGTTTTTTTGGCTTTCCGTCTGTTTTTCTTCGGGCACGTCTCGCTTCAAACACCAGCAATAGTCCGCCAGCATATTGATATCCCAGTTTCCCTGGTACCTCTCTTCCATTATTTTGATATCTTGGTGAAATCGTTCACCCTGTTCCTCACTATAATCCCCGCAATTTTCAGGAAAATAGTGCAAGTGGGACCACAAAAAGTGCATTTTTATGGACATGCGCGACCCATGAGCTTTGAAAGCTTCCATCAAGTTTTCGACAACGGACTCGTATTCTGGACTTCTACGCTTGCCAAGAAAATCAGTGACAACTGATTTGAATGCCTGCCAGGCATTCTTCTCAGTTGGAGTCATTGCGTTTTCGAACTGAGTATCCTTGATCAAAGTTCGAATTTGAGGACCATCAAAAACCCCAGCATTTAGTTTAGCATCAGATATATGAGGAAATTTACTCTCGAGATATCGGAATGCTGAACCCTCCTTATTCATTGATTTGATGAAATTTTTCATCAAGCCTAGCTTAATATGAAGTGGTGGGAGCAAAATTTTTGTTGGTGGTACAAGGGGCACTGAAACGACATTATGCGACCCAGGTTCAAAATTCTCTCTGGATGCCCATTCACGCTGTGCATAGTGCTTCTCATCCGCTCGGCTATCCCATTTGCAGAGGAAACATGGGTATTTCGTGTATGTCCCTTGCATTCCCCATACAAATGCCACAATCTGAAAAAAAATGAAAATATTTAAAGAATTTAGAGAATTTGTTCTATCAGATAAAAAAATCTATGCATTGAACTGTATCACTTCTGTGGGGAAGTTAAGTGTTCTTATACGCTCTCAAATAACCTTTGGAAAAACAACATAGTCAATAGCAATAGTTTACTTATGATATTAGTATTACCTTCAAATCTCCACAGATCCTCCAGTTATGTTGGTCGTATACGAGAGCATCCAGTAAAATTTTCATGTTATCGTAGCTCTCAGTAAGTTGTACGGAATGTGCTACAGGGACTGATGCAACCCTATTCCCAATGTTGAGAAGTACTGCTTTCAAACTTCGTTTAGACGAGTCTATAAATAGCCTCCATTCTGATGCGTTATATGGCAGGCCCAAGGATTCGATTAGCCCCTCAACATTGCAGCAGTACACTAAGGAAGAGGTATTTTCGTGCACTGCAAAAAACTTGCGGAATTCTTCCTCTCGTTTCCTATACCAGGAGAATGTTGTTCCCGGAGCCAGCAAGTTGTCCTCTCGAAGTCGTGAGCCCAAGATCTCGGCAGCTAATTTGGAAAGTCCTAAATCCCTGGTAAGATCATTAAGTTTGGCCTGGTTGAGAGGCCTCGGCTCATTTGAAGCGGTATTTTGAGGTATATACGACTGGGACTGGTCATTGGCATTGGTCATTGATTCATCATCAGAATCATCGAAGTCCAGGGTTTGAGGTGGGTCGGGTATTGGAATTCCAGGACCATGGGGTACAGGTCTCATAGCAGAAGGAATGTCAGGGTATACAACAATGTGTTTATTCTTCTTGTTAACTCCTGAAAATAGAAACACAGAAACATGGATATAAAACTTGCATATGAAATAGAAGAAGCATTCAGACAGTGGCGGCTCGTGAGGAAGGCTGCGGTCTGTAAGATATGAAATAGGTCGATGGAGTCTGTATATTTTCTTTCTTTTTCATTCATATTGTCCCTTCGGGGACAATATGAATGAAAAAGAAAGAAAATATACAATCATTGTATATGTAAATATAACTTGTATAACAATATGTATGTGTAAATGTATTTTCTATAACAATATGTATATGTAAATGTATGATTACCATTATGGTGAATATTATGCTATATATGGTGAATATTACATTATGGTGAATATTATGTCGTTTCATACGAGGATTTCAAAATATTTAAGAAAAGTAAATTTATAAGCCCACCTTGGAGGTTTGTCATGCAGAAATAGCAATCTGTCACGTGATCCTTTTCTTCTCTCCAAATCATGGGAATTCCAAAAGGCAAAGATTTCGCTCTGCCTTTGCTCCATCTTCTCAAATTTTCAATGCACGTCTTGCAGCACATATGAGGGGCGGAATTTTTGTCCTGGTCCCCTAGCTTAATTCCAAAGTATGCTCTATACATTGTCTTCACAAATTTAGTGATTTGGGACTGGTTATTTGGCATGGTAACCGTCCCACATATGTAGCAGAATCTATTGGGATCATTTTTACACGCTCTATTCATTATGAAATATTTTATCTATATGCCTGAAAAGTAAAAAAAGATATTATATGTACAAGTGAAACAAGTATTGATAGATGTTACTGTTCCAATTCCGCTTTGACAAAATCACGAAAAATTCTATTTTACTTATGAGGCCATAGCCGGATAACCTGAGCTGATTGAGAAAAACGGATTGCAGATTCGAAATCAGCAGGAAAAACTCTATAAGAATCACTTACAAAACCCTTGACAGCAAAATTGATGCATACCAGTGTTATCAATGTGGAGATATTATTAGATCTTAACAAGGAATATTATATACAATAAAACACCAATTCTTTATTACAACAAATATGCAATGGTTGAGAATGTTTTACTAAATAGTTTATCATACAAAATGCTCACAATTTGCCATAGATTAACATAAATGGCACAGCTATACCCGGTTCATAGTTAATATTTGGTCCATCCCCCATTATTTTCTATTACATCTTGTAATCTGTGTGGCATAGATGCAACATGGTTATGTATGATGTGTGGGTTCTTTCGGAACATCTCCCACTCAGCCATAGTGTGATCCAGCAGCTGGCGGCTGGTCCGCTCCTGCCCAGGCTCCCACGAGTTCACCACATTCCAACACGTTCTCAATGGGGCTGAGGTCACACCCCTTACTAGGCCAGTTCAGTAGTTCTAGATTTCGCTGCTCCTCAAACCACCTTCTAACAATCCTGGCGGTGTGGATGGGAGAGTTGCCCTGTAAATGGATTTTAAATATTAAAAGTAAAATTATATCTCATCCATACGCTTCATCAGTAACCCACTATTCGAGAGAGGTTTTAACCCCTATGTATTAGGGATTTCTCTCAGCTAAATGTAATTGTGTGCCATTATACAAATAATACAGTCTGCAGTTATCCAGAATAAAATCCTAAAGTGTTATCATAGTACTGAAAGAGTTAAAGAACAATTTTATGACTATTCGTCCCATGTAAATGTGGAAAATGGACATACAAGTGCGTTTAATATATAAATCTTACTCTAGTAACAGTATAATATTTTATAACACAAATACAACATACCTGCATAAAGATAATCTGCTCAGGATAGGGCAAGGCATACACGCGTACAGAAGGCAGCATCACCTCCTCCATGATCTCAATATACTGATTTACCAAACCTCCCGTGGATCTCAGTCAGCTCTCCTAGTCCTTGCAGGTGCATCCGTCCCCACACATTCGCCGTCACGTGCCCACTCCGTAAATATTCTGGCGGGCATATTTCGTGTTGTCCTGTCGACAACACCGAAGACGACCGTGAGTTGTAGACGCAAACGTCTTCTCGTTAGATAAGATAACTCTGCTCCAGTGTGCGAGATCATCATTTATATGCTGGCGAGCAAACGAGATCCTAGCCTAACGATGTCGTTCCTCTCTTTTTTGGCAGGAGTACGGTGGTTATATCTTGCTTCATGCAACCGTCTCCTTACAGTTTCCACTGACACGCCCATATGTAGTGTCTCCCGGATGGCGACTGCGTTGTTGATAGGATCGTTCTGCACTTCGTTGATTATTCTCCGGTTTTCTTCTGGGGTGGTCTTTCTTGGTTCCCCACACTTAGGACGATCTAGTAGATTCCCAGTCTCCTGCCACCTCTGCACCCAGCGTCGAACAGTAGGCTTCGAAATTCCGTTCCATGGCTATATCAGCTACAGAGAGGCCTGCTTCCCACATTCCAATTATCCGGCTTTGCTGTGCAATTTTATCTTGAGCTGGATTCATTTTCAGAGTCGGTGTTCGTCATACGGTGTAGAAATATAGTATGAGCATAGATCATGCCAGTAACCGTCAACATCTCGGTTTGGCCCATCAACGTCATTTCACAAACAGTAGTACAATATTGTACGAGTTTATAAGTACCGTATATATACTGTACTGTTAAACCAGGTTAATTTCACGGCAGCAAATTTTCGCTTTCATATCCTTGGACGAGTTCGCGGCATCATAATTTCGCGGTCAACAGTTGCTAGTTATAATCTTACAGATTAAAATGACGTCATGAATGACGACAGTTATTCTGGACTGTGACTGGTCGAGGTTGAGGTCGTATATCAAGGCAAGTTTTACCTCTTGGTATGCGGATAAAATTCCAGCAGCACTCAACGTAAATGAATCTCTCGATAAGAAAGATTTGAAGCTCTCCACACTGAAACCTATTCATGCTAAATGGATTGTCTCTGCATTGGATAACCTATACAAAATGAGGGAGACCATTCGAAAGGGTTGGGAAATTAGCGGCATTCATGATATTCTTGTTATACAGTAATACTACAGTATAATTTAAAATGTTCTTACTTCTTTTACTTTACAATGTTTTATTACAATATAGTGAATTTACTTTTCAAATAAAGTATTTTAATGATCTGTTTTATTTTCTTACTATCTTCTAAAGAGTTTAAAATGTCAAATTTTCGCCTGTTGGATATTTTCGCGTAAACTATAGCCTACGCGAAAAACGCGAAAATTTCCCTCAGGCGAACATTTCGCATTCACTAGTGTATAAAGTTCTATTGTAGTAGCTGTTCATATAGATTTACAGTAATCATAATGGAATCTTATTACTGTATAAGACTAGTAAACTACATGGAGTTTCAACGCTGTTCACGATCATACTAATTGTTTTTCTTTATGAACAGAGACATTACATTATAATTACCTGTATGTCAATGACTGCACATTCAATTGTCCTTTAGATATATATGTCTGTGTTATATGTTGTTGGACTCGGTTGTCCCCCCTCCACCCCACCTTCCCCCAGTTGGGGTACCTTGACTAACACTGCGGTGTTGTCACATGTACGGAGTCGCCTGTGAGGCGAGGAACATTACATATGCGGGCAACTATACATCGGAACTTTCCTGTCTTCTAGTTTTTTAAATAAAATATTGTGGTTCATTCTATCATATGCCTTACTTATATCTAGAAAACAGCGATAAATAGTTGAATTACTGTCAGTGTGTTTAGATATAATTTCCTTAAATACATAGATACACAGGTCAGTTGAGAGGGACCTTTTAAAATCAAATTGATTAGATGATGTCCATAAGTAATCATTTAATCGGAGTAACAAGAGTTTTTCTAGTAGTTTTGAGAAGCAGGAGGCGACAGCAATAGGCCTGTAATTATTGCTGGATAGAATGTCCCCATACTTATTTTTGACCACAGGCAAGATATATACCCTCATGAACTCTGCAGGGATATAGCTATGAGCAAGCATAGCTGATAAGAGCAATGATATATGCAGACATATCACGTCATTGGCATTTTTTAAGTGCTCATTCGATAGGTCATCTACCCCTGACGCAGAACCAGTCTAACTCTTTAATTAACCTCTACTTCAGGAACTGATATCAAAGTATTTTCCCTTGTCCCTCCCACAGGTGTTTTGCTACAGTCTATCTTAAGATTATCCCTACTCACACTATTAAGAATGTTTTAGTAGTGGTTTTTCCACAGCTTTGCAATTTTATCCTCCCCGACAACCAATCGAGTGTCGGAGGGAGGACACTTTTGACACCCGTTTGATTCTTAACAAATTTCCAAAATTTGTTATTATCGTTATTTAAGTGCGTTTCATAGGCTTTTGATGCTCGAATAGAATCTGCTTCCTGTTTACATCGCCTTATGACTGCCTTATACTGACCCCTACTTCTACACATATTCATGTATACTGGTTCTAATCTGAGTCGACCATGAAAGCACCACAAATCGTAGGTGTCTTTCGATTCCCTCTTCAGGGGGTCAATAAAATCGTTTCATCCAGGAATAATCTTAGTATGATAGTTGTAAGGTTTAATCAGGGGTCTTCCTGCTTCTCTTAACAGGGTTAAAATCTTATTATAATACCTATTTATGAGTTCACAGTGAGAATCACTTGAGGAAGGATTACTACAGGCAAGATGCAAAATTTCTAAATTACACTGCACAACACAATTTCTGTCCTTTGCACAAATTCTGCCGATTTCTTTGTATTTTGATGCGCTGATTACGAATATGTTATTATTTTTTCTCTAACACCCACTATTTTTTCCAGAAAACTACGTTAATGTTTCACAAAAATTATCCAAATTATATCAAGCGCGGTTCCAGGGAATGTGGAATTCCAGTATGTTGGCTGAATATTGCTGGTTTCTCATTAGGGAAACTCCCGAGAGTATGTACAAACGAAAAACATCAGCAAAAAGATTTTAATTGTTGTTCTGATCTTGTAATAATTACGTTGAGGTATTCAATATACTCTAATCTGTATATGAGACTTTTATTACACGTCCCTTCAAAACGGTGGGTGATATAGGTATTCTGACATCAGATTTGAACTCAGCGCATCCAAATTTATAAAAATCACTTCGTTTCGTTTAAAGGACAGAAAAAGTTTGTGATTTTGTCGTGTCGTGCAGTGTTATTAAAGAGGTGACCTGTTCTGTCTTTCTATTCTATTCTTTGTTGCATATTAACATTAGACCAATCGACGAGATTATTCTTGCATATTGAGTTCTTGCTATGTCGTGTTGCACATACGTTGGTAAAATTAAATAGTAGTTCTAACGGTCTATGATCGGAAAGAAGGAAATCATGCAGAATATGAACTCTAACATTTCGATCCTTTAGATTATTACTAGTGAGACAATGATCAATCCACTGGTGGTACCAATCACATCATTAATGTATGTGAAATTATTACTGGTTACGAAAAGAACTTTGTGACGAATACCTTTTGTCTCCCGAAGTGGAACAGTCTGGACACGCCTATTTCTCAAGTGGGGCCCTTCAATGTTAAACTGAATTATTATAGATTCATTTAACGTGTTAAGTAGTTGGTGTACAAATTTTTTCCTAGCCCGAAACTATGTTTTCATGTTGGTGCATATCCCTCCCTACACGTATTGTTCAGCGAGTCCCAAGTCGCTGAGCCACCTACAGGCGTCGCCTGGATCCTGAAACATATGACTCACCACCAGGCCTGCGTAAAGAACTAAAGCAAACACTCCACCTCACACAAGCATCTGATCTTGAGGCGTCGTGACGTGCTATCCAAAAGCCTCGTCGCAGCAGTACCACCAAGAAACACCTGCACCTACAGTAACAAAAAGATGGAGCTACCGCTAAGCAATATCCTTAACCCTCCACATAGAGTGGCTTTTTTCAAATCAGTGAGTGTTTAAACGTAGCAATGGCGCAATTAATTACGTGCTTGAGGCAAATTATAAACGTACAGATTCCGCCAAACGTAATGTTATTTATTTGTGTGGTGAGATGTCGAAAATATTTGTGAGTTGAGAATTGTTGGCTGAGAACTATATAAAGTAATAACTACCGCGAGTGCAACAAGAGTGAGATCAGCGACACTCCCTCATACTGTATTATTTGCAGATTAACTGTGAACCGCGATACGAGTCAACCCTGCGTTGAAACACGATTGATGTGGCAAACTAATCTAAAAACTTTCAGTAAAAACAATGTTAATAACGGACTAGTGCCTACTCGTTATTGTTTCATACTTGATAGATGCCTACTCGTTATCGTTTCATCCTTGATAGACTATCTGAAATAGCCACCTTCCTCAACCTGAACTTCTGAAGCCTTTATTAAATGCGCAAGTTGATGATATGCGTTATTTTGACACGTTCTCGAGCATGCCTATACAGTACATTTTTAACTGACGAGTTTATGAAGTGTAGAGATGAAACAAGGTGAGAACGGAATGGAGTTTAAAGAATAATTAGAAGACACTAAGACCCCCCCCCCCCCCCCCCGAGAAGTATCACACTCTTTGGAACGCTGGTCTAAAGCGTTACAAAGCTTCCCTGGCCTTCACCGTTTATCCGGAAGAATTTTTTTTTTATATACGCTGTAACTGTCGCCACGATTTAGAGGATTTCCTTATACATCGCTATGAGCTCTGAACAGTTTTCAAATAAAAAAAATGGTGAAAAGAAAATAAACACTCTTAGAACGTGTTGTGTATACATTTACTCTTGATGATAATATTGTAATATCCGATCGATCGTGTACTCGAGCAGGCTTTTGAATCGATATGTTCAAAGATTAAAAATTATTAAATTTATGTCCAATTGTAGAGTAGGAACAAAAATAATCCTAAATGATCTTGAGTCTGTATATCGAGTAAGGGGTTCCAAAAACCCTTAGCCCCCCCCCCCCCCCTTTGCAGCTTACATGTTTACTTATATCGAAATAGTTTTTAGTGATTATAAAAATATTTAAAATTCTTTACTTATTGCAGGTATTAAAATTACTCTAGCTGATAAAGTGATAATATAATGGCTTCTCAATTAATTGGTGATTCGGAGAGGCAACGTGTGATAGATCGCATACGAGCAATAACATTTCGGGAAGCTCGTGATGCTGGAGCCACCTTTATAACACGTTCATGGGTTGCCAAAAAGTTGCGAAGAAGTGAAGACTTCGTCAAAAGAAATTGGAATAAAACTTTGGATAAATGTGAAATGGATACAACCAAATCTGGGCGCCCAAATTTGCCACTCTCTCAGGAAACAAAGGACATCATTAAAAGCGGTACGCGTAAGCAGAAAAACAGCTGTGCTAAACTTTCTACAGAGATCGAAGTGTTGAGAGGAAAGATCGTTAGTGGTGAGATCATTCGACTGTACCGTCATAGGCAAGGTTTAAAGCCTTGGCATGAACTTCCAAAGCCAAGAAAAACTCAACATCGATGACAGAATGTGGTTTGCCCATTATCTTGAAGATTGGGATGTGGATGATTTCATGCATTTAGCTGTCTCCGATAAATTTTTTGTTTACGTAACACGTCAGCCTATCTACCAAAATGATCGAGCGTAGGCCACAACACCAGATGAAATCGATGACAATGAACATTATCGCGAATTATTAAAAAGTCCAGACTGTGTTGGTGTGTTTGTTTTGTTCACTGCAAAGAAGCTCATGTGGGTGCTGAAGCCAAATGGTCAGAGTTGGTATGGACAGTATTTTCGTGATATTATTCTATCCCAGCATGTCATTCCTTTTCTAAAAAACCCAAACAATGTTATGGATGTCGATCAGGTCACACTTCTGCACGATAAGGCCCCCTGCTTTAAGGCATTAGCCACTCAACAGTTGTTGCGGAACCATGAGATCGATTCCTTTGGAAATGAAGAATGGCCAGGAAATTCTCCTGACCTGAACGTCTGTGAACACATTGGATCAGATATAAAGGACAAGGTTGAATGTTTCTTGTTTCAAGAACCTGCAGCAAATCGATTTTCGAAGGATACAATGACGCAACACATTGACACTGTTTTAGCAAATTTGCGTACCGATCAAGATCTATTCACGTCACTTTTGGCAAGCTACCCAAAGCGAATTCAGGCTGTCTTGGAAGCCAATGGCGGGAACACCAAGTTTTAATTGTTTCTCATTAAATGAGGATTAAATTCTCTTTTGTAAGGTATATTTAGTTTTACTGTACCTCTAATGGTTTAGGCCATGGGCGGGGGGGCTAAGGTTTATTGGAGCCCCGTATACAGTATAAAGCCTCATGCATTAAACGGGGTATTATTTAAAAAAAGAATTAGTTGTATTATACAAAGCAATGAGAATGTAACTATTTCTACCATTATTTGTAAGTTTACTAATAAAAATTAATCTCTTGCTTGACATATTAATATTGTATGTAGATGCGTTTCTATTTACTTACTCATTTTTAAATTATGTCTATGTATGCGTCTTAAGATGATGGTCAACCAGGATGATGTATGGTGGGCGCAGGTCGGGGCTCGACTCCCGATAGTGTAATATCACTTATCTCCAAGAAAATGTTGTAGTGAAAATTATACTCTACACTCACTGCAGTAGTGGATCAGCTTGCTGATTTTAAGCATCAGAGCAGTTTAAAATGGTGCCCGCTAAAGTTCATAGTTTGACGTCACACAAAAACTACACAGGGTGTTTCACAGCCGGTCTCCCACACTTTGGGGGGTTGGGTGATATCGAGTAAAAAAGTTAATACAACATAGGTGCTATTTCCAACCGTTGCGGAGCTACCGACGTTTTAAGATGTGCAAACAACAAATCCCGACTGGTGTGTAATTCGATAGATGGTAGCACTGGTGGTAGTTTTGTTTAACGAAGTTACTACTACTAATCCTCAGTTTTTTCCTTCAGTTGGTTCTGAGCTGTGGTACGAGACACTGTGTTGCGCTAAGGTGAACAATCAAAATGAATGAACAGTTCACACCCGCTGAATACGCTGATATCCATTTCATTTATGGATTCTGTGATGGTAACAGCAGAGCGGCAGTTGAGGAATATCGAAGACTTCTCCGAACCGCCGAATACCGAACAGTCAAGTGTTTAATGACACACAGCAAAGATTAAGGGAAACAGGGACAATTGTTCCACGTAACCAAGAACATGTAGCACGACGGCCGGTTGCTGTGGAGGAACGCCTACTGGACCTAGTACAATGTAGCCCAATACCAGTGTTTGAAGGTTTTCTAGACGAGTTGGTGAATCCGCATCGCGTGTATGGCGAGCCATACATGATGAGGGTTTGTATCCATATCAATTGCAACTTGTGCAAGCTCTTCAACTGGATGATCACGATAAACGTGTTAAATTTTGCCAGTGGATGGTTATGCATCGCCAAATTCTTAATCGCATACTGTTTAGTGAGGAAGCACAATTCATTCGGGATGGAATTAACAATAGACGGAATTCCCACTTGTGATCCGCCAATAATCCCCACAGTACCGTTGAAAGAAACTTTCAACATCGATTCTCGGTGAATGTTTGGTGCGGTATAATTGAAGATCAACTGATTTGACTGTTCGTTTTGGAACAACGATTAACTACTGATATTTATCTGAACTTCCTGACGAACAAATTGTCGCTTTTGATGGGGGACGTGCCATTGGAGACAAGGCGCAGGATGTTCTTTCAGCACGATGGGGCTCCACCACATTTTGGTCATGTTACGGATTACTTAAATCAGCGGCACGGGACTCGTTGGATTGGTCGTGCTGGTCCAATATCGTAGCCCCCGAAATCTCCGGACCTAACCCCGTTAGATTTCTTTTCATGGAGCCTTATGAAACAGATGGTCTACAAGACCAAAGTACAAACGAGAGAGGAACTCTTGCGTCGGATTAATTATGGATGCCGCTGCTTACATACGAGAACACCCCGAAATGATTCAATGGGCAGTGGACTATGTTTTGAACGAGCAAGGCTGTGCATTGAAAATCAAGGCGGACATTTTGAACATTTATAACATGTATCTCATAAAATGTAGTAATAAATACATCAGATTAGTACTCTCGTTTATTTTTTTCCGTGCACCTTAAAACGACCGTAGCTCCGCAACGGTTGAAAATAGCATCGATGTTGTATTAACTTTTTTAAATGATATCCCCACCCCCCAAAAGAATATATATATATAATACAAACCCACAAGGAAAAAGAAAAATGATTCTAAGGCCTTTCGTGTATTCAGAAGTACACCTCGAAAAGCCTTGGAATCATTTTTCTTTTTCCTTGTCGGTTTGTATCATTCATTCATTTCACGTGTTTGTGAAATTCATCCCATATATACAAGGGTAATTCAATAAGTATCCGCACTTTTTATTTTCACAATTTTATTTTCACATCTGATAGATTATAAACACATCACTTCTCAACATAGTCTCAATACACTTAGTCCAGCGATCTACAAGCTTCCTAATGCCATCACAAAAGAATGTTTTTGGCTGTGTGCGTAGCCAGTTATGCACCGCCTCCTTCAGGTCATCATCGCCTTGGAATCGCTGACCTCTCAAAGCGTCTTTTAGTGGTCCAAACAGGTAAAAATCCGAAGGTGCCAGGTCTGGACTGTAGGCTGGATGGTCGAGAACTTCAAATTTAAGTTCTTGAAGGCACTGGAGATGAAACCTGGATCCATCACTATGAACCAGAAAGCAAACGACAGAGCATGCAATGGAAGCATCCAATATCTCCCGTTGCAAGGAAGTTCAAAGCGCAGCCGTCAGCAGGTAAAGTTATGCTAACACTGTTTTGGGATACACGAGGCCCTATCCTTGAACATTATCTAGATTCTAGAGCGTGGAACTACAGTAGCAAGAGCATCGTATTGTGAGTTTGTGACATACTTCGGAATGAGTTAAAGCAAGCAATTCGCACAAAACGGAGGGGGGAGATTGTCGGAAGGTGTTATTCTGTTACACGACAACGCGCGCCCTTATACCGTTGCACATACTTACTAGAAAATGCCTTCAGGAACTTAAATTTGAAGTTCTCGACCATCCAGCCTACAGTCCAGACCTGGCACCTTCGGATTTTTACCTGTTTGGACCACTAAAAGACGCTTTGAAAGGGTCAGCGATTCCAAGGCGATGATGACCTGAAGGAGGCGGTGCATAACTGGCTACGCACACAGCCAAAAACATTCTTTTGTGACAGCATTAGGAAGCTTGTAGATCGCTGGACTAAGTGTATTGAGAAACAGGGAGACTATGTTGAGAAGTGATGTGTTTATAATCTATCAGATGTGAAAATAAAATTGTGACAATAAAAAGTGCGGATACTTATTGAATTACCCTCGTGTGTGTATATTATATATATATATATATATAATATTATATATATATATATATATATATATATATATCAGAGGCGACGGCGGGGGTCAGGCAGGTCAGGCTGAGCCTGACCTAACTTTAAAAGAAAAATAAATTTAATTTCCTGGTCATCATGTAAAATTTAAATTTGTGTATTTCAAAGATCTATTTATTATGGTCACTTTATTAGAGCAATATAAATTTTAGAATGCCGCATTTTTTCCTTCTCTCCATGCGCCGCTTCTTTGGGCAGTCAGACTTGTTTTATGACGCCTGAGCGACCGAGCGCATTAAGCCACAAAGCCAGGTTAGGCATCATTTCCGATGCCTTGCATCACACTTATGAAAAAATGAAACTTTTACGAAATTTAATATAATTTAAAATCAACATTAGTATAGCATCTGTCAAAACAATCAGATAAGTATATAATTTTGTCAATCTATTTTTTCAAAGAAGAGAAAAGAGAGTTTTTCAGTTTACAAGTCAGGCATATTTCTAAGTGCCTAACATTACGCTGGATGCCAAATCTCATCCTCAGAAAGCTGTTTGAGTGAAAATAGAGATATGTGGCAACTATGAATTGCGCACGGCTTTCCTCATTGTCAGTTACCTCAGGGACCGTGTCGTATTCGTTTCAATGCATTTGAATTTTTTTCTTTTTTTTTTTTTTTTTTTTTTTTTTTTTTTTTTTTTACTCGACCTTAGATACCCATTTACATTGAAGTACATTTATAAAGATCCTGATTTTAATGCTTGCAAAAATGTCAAAGAACTGCTAAAATTATGCATGACTTAGATTTAGGAAAAGCTTTTAGCGAATCTGCAAAACTGTTTAGATTGATTTTAACTATACCAGTGAGCAGTGCACCCACAAAGAAGTTTTTCAACATTAAATCGAATTAAGACGTATCTAAGGAACAGAACTGGTCAGGAAAGACTAGTATGTTTAGCAAGAATTGCAATAGAGAAAGAAATTGTGGTTTCCCTGGAGAGGCAAAAGATTCTACATGACAAGGTCATCGAAGAATTTGCATTGAAACCGAGGAGGTTGGAGTTTATATATAAATGACTCATGGTAGATTAAATATGATGAAGACATTCTCTAAGGACATAATAAAATACAAGTTATTATAATTATTAAACAATTTATTGATTTAGTAGGCTTTAAGTAATTTTTGAAAATTATTTAAAAAACAAAATTTACATATTCATTAATATGAATTCTATCGAAGTCATATCAAGCCCATAATGCTTGTGCCTGACCTATGTGAAAAGTCTGGCGTCGCCCCTGATATATATATATATATATATATATTACAGGCCCGGATTTAGCTATAGGCGAACTAGGCGATCGCCTAGGGCCTCGCGCCAAAGGAGACCTCGCTCAAGCCGTTTTGCGCGTTCTATTCAAGTGATATTAATGATTTAGAACTCTATGAAGAATTTAAAGTACTTTGCAGGTTTATACCTGAGAAAACAGATCTCGGAAATGCCCTTGTTTAGATAGTGCAAAAACAACTAAGTGAGATTTATCCTAATGTTTATGTTGCACTTCGAATAGTATTAACCATCCCAGTTACTGTTGCTTCGGCTGAAAGAAGTTTCTCGCGTCTCAAACTTATTAAAACATATTTGCGTTCCACCATGACTCAAGCGAGATTGCAATCATTAGCTATGTTATCAATAGAAAACGATATAACAAATTCATTAGATTATTCTCAATTAATTGAAGAGTTTAGCTCGAAGAAAAGTAGAAAAGCATTGCTGTAATATTCAAGGAGCATCTGAACCAAATATTAAAGCATTAACATTTAGCCTGATAAGTCGATCGCTCACTGTTATAAAAAATAAAATGTCAACATCTCTTATACATCACATATGAAAAACGTTTGTATACTATGGAAAGTCATTACCTATAATATTATATAAATCTTAGACATCATTGTCTTATATTTTCGATACAAATCTTGATTCATATTATAATTTATACTTATTTGTATGGTTTATTTATATTTCTTATACAATTTCCATGCGTGATTATTTTGGTTTGGTTTAATTTTTAAGTGCTTGCATAGTTCTGTCTATGCGGGATTCTAATATTGCTGGTATAGTACCGATAATTAAGTCCATATTTTCATATATATAGGCCGAGGGCCTCGCAATTTCTAGATCTGCCTAGGGCCTCGCAACTTCTAGATCCGGCCCTGTATATATATATATTATATATATATATATATATTATATATATATGCGCCTCGGTGGTATAGTGGCTAGCGTCGCTGACTACGAATCCATCGGCCCGGGGATCGAGACCCGGTGACGGCAGGTGGCGCGCACCAAAACCCAGCTGTTCATCTTTCCATACAATAAAAAAATTTGGTTGGTAGATAAATGGGTACCCTGAGTAGCCTAGGGATTAAGACGCTGGGCTACTGGTGGCGCGTGGTTCGGATTCCACGATAAACTGTAGGTCTTAGATGGATGACAAGCATGATCTTCGTCAGAATAAACAATTCGGGCGGAAGCAAAACCAAGATTAACCAAAGTTGTAAAAAAAATTTTTTCAAGTTTAGGTTTGGTTAGATTAGTAGTGATGTACCGATGTATCGGTATAAGTGGTATCGGCCTGTTTTTCCGATGTATCGGTATTGGTGAAATTGTGGCCGATACTACCGATATCACCGATACTTTATAAAGATATTCAACTTATAAAAATATTAAATTTTGATCCTTTAGATCCGGGGTGCTCAAACCCTGGCACATTGTGACTCTGACGATGGCACATGGACACTCATCAAGGCAAATAAAAAATCAATTGTTATAATGCTGCACCAGCCTGAATTCAGAATGTCCTGGGGTAAGCAAGAAATTTGAGAATTTTCGGAGTGGTAATTGGCAACTCTTCTAAGACTGCCTGGAGCGCTTGCACAATAAGATTTAAAATTCAGTTACTGAATAATCATTCATGTGTTAAGCGCGTCATATTTGACAAATTGGCTGGAGGGAAGCAAGTTCACAAAGCTTTGTAATGCAGTTACAGTAAAAAAACACAAAATATAGTTATAAAATACACACGATATTTATTGCTTTACTAATAATGCAATTTATTTGTACAATATAAAAAAGTATATTAATTTAGGCCTATTCGACATAGTCATAGTGGCACTTTACGTTTTTCATTTTGGAAAAATGGCATAAAATAGCACATGATTGCCAGAAATTTGAGCACCACTGCTTTAGATTCTCTAAACTCTGGCATTCTTCATAAGATTCAGATAAAGAAGGATGATTAGTAATTAACAATGAAAAATAAAGCTGCTGGTCCCAATAATAGTTATGTTAGGATCCTCAAAGAAGGGGAAGATAGCTTAGCTGAAGCACTATTTTGTTTGTTACTGGTACATCTATTAATTATGCAGAAATCCCTGATAATTGAAAAAAGCAAATGTTGTATCTATTTACATAAAAAGGGTAGTGAAGAGGCGGTAGGAAATTAGTTTATCTTTGTTAGTTTAACATCACTGGTAGGAAAGCTACTAAAATTATAAAGAATAGCATTAAAGAGCATTTGGAAAGTTTTAAATCTTATTTCAAGTTCCCAACATGGATTTAGATCAGGGAGGTCTTGTTTGTCTAATCTCTCAAACTTTTTTAGAGTTTGTAACTGAACAGGTAGCTAATGGAAATGTAGAACTTATCAAAACAAGTTCAGTTTCATCAAGTCATTCGTTAATTTTTGTGTATCTGAAATTAAATTTTGAAGAATACTCACGATACATTTTATAATCTTGCGAGTGACAAACGAGATATATGTGCTAATTTGCTAAATATAACATTACTCATCAAATCTATTAATATACACTAACATAAAAATGTATAATTGCGTGTTTATAGTAACGACAGTAACGATTAACGTAGTTCACGATAGTGACGATAAGCAAATATTTTTTAGGTGAAAGGTAAAAATATGCTCTCTCTGCATCAAAACTTGCAGTTACAATGAATGCAGTATTGTTTATAGGTGGTTTTAGGATAAATGGGATGAACGTCGTAATATTTTTTTGCTATGAATGAAGTCTTTTAATATTAACCCTTGAACGATGAACATATGTATCTTTTAAACCTAAAGTATAAGAATTACTGTTATTGAAGAGGAAGTATTTTAATAACTGGTCACTTAACTGGCATATTTTGGGGTTCCTTTTCCTGACATCTAAAAGACACGCATATAAACATGGCATTGTGGCATTGTCGTACAATTTATGTAATTATTCCCGGTTGGACTGAAGTCCCTCCAGTCGTGAAAGGGTTAACACACGTAATTAACCTTATTGCCTTGGAAATTAGTTCATCAGAACCCAAACTCATTGCTTTTTCACCGATTAATTATTACCAATATGGATCGTAAATACCTTTGTATTTATGGGTACAATATAAAAAAATTTGAGTGGCAGGAAACTGAGAACATATAATTAGTGATGTCCCGATGTATCACCAATTCAATTAAAGGAAAGTCTATTTATCTCTTTAAAGTACATTTTATATATTTTTACAACACACAAACAAAAATTCACTGGAACTTTACATTTCTTTTCTATGTAAACAGACTTTCAACTGAAAAAAGTTGCAAAAAACGAGCCAAGAAATCATTTTCCATCACACACACACACACACACACACACACACACACACATACATATATATATATATATATATATATATATATACAGGGTGTCCGAGAATTATCTGTACAAGTTTTGGCTGTTATTAAAAGTCAACCATGAAGTGTAGAAATTCCAGTGTTGTCCCATTTTACAGAGAATCTCATTAAGTTTTTTCTGATACCAAGTTTTGACAAGTTTTTTAGAAATTCCAGTGTGTCCAAAAATTATCTGTACAATTTCATCTTTTAATAAAATTCTTGATAACACGTAAAATTCTTAAACAAGATTATTTAGAATCTGTATTTTCAAAAGTTTCTTTTATTAAAGTAACGTTGTTACAAACATTCGATATGTGCACCATCAGTGATTCGCAAAACATCCAATCGATAATCCAAATGCTGCCATGTACGCTGCAGCATATCCACACCAATTCGCTCAATAGCAGCTGCGATTCTTGCTTTTAAATCATCAATGTCTGTCACCCGCGTAAAAAAGAAAAAACTTGTCAAAACTTGTTATCAGAAAAAACTTAATGAGTTTCTCTGTAAAATGGGACAACACTGGAATTTCTACACTTCATGGTTGACTTTTAATAACAGCCAAAAATTGTACAGATAATTCTCGGACACCCGGTATATATATATATATAATATATATATATATATATATATATATATATATATATATATATATATATAATATGGGATAGAACTCAAAAGACTTCAGGGGACCATTCTATGATACACAGACCGTGCATGGAACAAGGAACTCTTCTAGGAAAATTAAATTCACTATAGTCCGAATAAGTACAGTAATGCTAAATGACAAACACTATAGTTTTTTCTTTTTCATGATATTAGCCCGACGTGGGCAACGAGTCATTCGCAAAGAGGCCCCAAAAATATAGCTTCCCTCACCAGCTATCTGCAAAGCAGATAGGATCCAGCTTTGGGACAGGATCTAGGGTTTCCCAAAGTTGGATCCTATCTGTTTTGCAGATAGCTGTTGAGGGAAGCTATATTTTTGGGGCCTTTTTGCGAGTGACCGGTTGCCCACGTCGGCTAACATCATGAAAAAGAAAAAATATAGTGTTTGTCATTTACCATTACTTATTCGGACTATTGTGGATTTAGTTTTCCCAGAAGAGTCCCTTGTTCCATGTACGGTCTGTGTATCATATATATATATATATATATATATATATATATATATATATATATATGCAAAAAATCAATAACACAAAGCGTTCGATCAAAGAGCAATCGGGGCCCCCATTCGGTGCTTGCAAAAAATAATTAAATAAATAAAATGTTTGTGTGTTTCAGAGGTCTTTCGAAGGTGATTTGCATCGATCATACTGTGAAGCGTTTACAATTTCATGTCACTCGGTATAAAAATCGAATCTGGAGGTCAAAGGTCATTTCGAGCCAAATCGGACACACACACACACACATCAAAACAAAATGTCTTTGGTCACTGATTGAAATAAGTTTGTGAACAAAGACCGAGCCAAGTCCTGAAGGTAAACGCCTCATTCGTTTCCAAGAGAAAATTAAAGAAACCGAACAAGCAAATGGAATAATAGAGAAAGTCTCCTCTACACACACACACACACACACACACACACACACACACTCGTATACAGAACTTAACTTGTAAAAAAAAGAAGTGGTGGAATGTTAGTGAGCCGGAGGGGCACGGTGCACGGAGGGCGGGGAGATTGCAGGAGGTAGTATCAACTCCTGCTCTTGGGGAGAGGGTCATTTAACAGACGTCATCCAATGTTTTCATACACTTAGTATGTGTGAAATATATTTAGTTTAGGTCCAAGAAATAATTTATACAAAAAGAAATGGCAGGTCAAAATATAAGTGCCGGAACGCCGTTCCGGTGCGTTCCGGCACAAATTAACCACTGCTTTCCTAATATCCAATAATTACAGTGGTATATTTTCAATGCAAGGTATTTTTCTTAAAAGTGTACTACAAAGACACCGACGACGAAACTGTTACAACATGGTGCACTTCAACCTTCAGACTCGGTTAACAAGAAAATGGATCTGTCAGGCCAAGTACGGCCTATTTTTAGTATTTATAACTAATAAAATTGCAGTTTTCCTAATAAGCTTTGAAAATTTAAATCCCAGTTAGGATAAAACTTAAAAGCGTTTTCGGCAACTTAGTTTATCCTCATCAGTTACAAGAAAATTAAAAAAAATAGAGGCTTCAAGAAAATTTTTAATTTTATTGTAACTGATGGGGATTATCTAAGCAAAACGTTTTTAAATTTTATTCCAATTGGGTGTTTTTCATTTTTAATATTTTAATAGTAGGCTTATGGGCACATTCAATGTACTACATTAGTTGTAATAATCCACAGTTCAACTTTTTCACACTGGTAGCCGTTTACAGTATGTGTGGAAAGTCATAATCCATATATTGTGTGGCTCGTAAAATTTCACTGAATAACGCTGGTCGGGTTACATTTGAAATACATTTAAATCAAAAGAGCTTAGTTTTATTCTTTTCTTGTGCGCACTAAATAAAACTTCGACATCAAAAATAAATTTTGCACACTTAATTAAATTCTTTGTATATCGAAATTAATTACATTGCTATTATTCTTTTTTTTAACCTATTACTCAACCACGAGTTCTAACAAGGGAAATTAATTTTCTGTACGAGATATCCTTTGAAATAGGAACAGGGGCACCTTTATACTAAATCTCCGTTATTCCCATTCCAGTTTTCATTAAGAATGAAAACTTCGAAAGTAGGAATCTCAAATTCAAAGGAGATAATCCTGAAATTGATCCATTCCCATTCACACTGAAGGGGTTTTCAGCCATTATTTTACCTTTTCGAAAATCAGGAAACTTTGCTCAGATTTGTATTTTTCACAAAGCAATCCCACTTTCGGACCAACAGAGTAGTATGGGCACAAAAGGAGAGAGTGCAATGCAATTGAAAATGTTGATCAATATTGCAAGTGTGCCAACCCCCCTTGTTGCAAGGCATCCCCAAGGGAGAGGGGGTTGTTGCAAGAGCAACAAGGGTTATGCGACTTGGAGGCGGAGTTACCCCCCAAGCGAAAGAGAGAGAAGGAGAGAGGTGTTCGCTTGACAGGAGCCAAGCGCATATTAAGACTTCAGCCGAGCGGACGTTGTCTTATAGGCCCCTAATCAGCCAGTTGGCACAGTGTATACTTCGTTTTGGCACGTACACACCCGTCTATACCCCCATAAAATATTACGCACACACGATTATATGCGTCGGGCTCGAGACCCGGCGGCGGCGCGTCCTCCCACGGTTGGTAGCCAGGGTAAACTAATGATCCGTGTTAAACTGTAGGTCTAAGGTGGAGTGTAGTCGGGTTCGAGACCCGGTGGCGGTGCGTCCTTCCACGGTTGGTAGCCAGGATAAACTAATGATCCGTGTTAAACTGTAGGTCTAAGGTGGAGTGTAAACAGCCTTTCACGAATGGTAGATAAATGGGTAACCAGTCTCCCTCTTGCTCATATATATATATATATATATATATATATATATATATATATATATATATATTGGAATTTTGTGAATCGGCTACGGAACAATATGCTCGGGATGCCAATTTCCCGTCCACCATTCTGTTCAGTGACGACGCTCTTTTTTTTATGGAAATGGTGAGGTAAATCGACAGAACACCCGCTACTGGTCTCAAAACAACCCTCACTGGTATACCTCTTCAAAGGAACAAGGTGCATCTCGGGTGATGGTATGGTGTGGCATTTGGAAGGATCGCATCATAGGCTCCCTCTTTTTCGATGAACATGTCACTGGAGGCACCTACCTACGTATGCTCAAGGAAGAAGCATTTCCCAATGTCTTGAACGAAGGAGGAAATTTCCCAACATGGTTCCAGCAAGACGCCGCTCCTGCACATTACAGCACCCAAGTAAGGGAATACCTGTACCAACAATTCCCTGGTCACTGGATAGGACGTCGAGGGCCTGTGGAATGGCCAGCTAGAAGCCCAGATCTCACGCCACTAGATTTTTATCTCTGGGGCCACTTGAAAGCGCTGGTATACGCAGAGAAAATTAGGAGTGTTGAACATTTGCGGCAGCGCATTATTGGGGCATGTAACACCATTACTCCTGACATCATTCACCGTATGCTTGCTGACTTGGTATCACGTCTGAATTTGTGTATTGAAAACAATGGTGGACATATTATTGAGCACGTTCTGTAAATAAAAGCTTTTGTTTTGCCTTTTCTTATTATTTTTCCTATGATGCCGGACTTGTGGGACACCCTGTATATTCCATTGTATATTTATTTTCTATATCGTGAAATTGAATCAACTAATTCGTCTAAACAAACAGAATGATGTCATGGTGTTTTATTTAATTCTTTTGGTTGTACACGGCATTTAATTATATCAACTGGCTGGCTTCTAAAACAGATTTCTAAACCAACTGCTAAATATATCTGGATAGCACAATCTGGCAACCCTAATAATGTACACCTAAACTAGCCAATTACGCCTTCTAAGTCAACTGTCTGTTTAAGTCAGAATATGTGCTTTAATTAAGTAAATAAACGCAATCTGGCAACTCAACAATGTACACCCGAATATGCTTTAATTAATTTAGTAGCGCAATCGGTAGCTCAGCCAGATAAGCCAACTGGCTGGTTAAGCCAGAATATGTGCTTTAATTAAATAAATAGCGCAATCTGGCAGCTCAGCTAGATAAGCCAACTATCTGATTAAGCCAGCTGGCTGATTAAGAACATATTAAGACAACGGCCGCTCGGCTAAAGTCTTAATATGCGCTTGGGTCCTGCCAGGCGAACACCTCTCTTCCTCCTTTTCCTCTCTTTCTCTTGGGGGATAACTCCGCCTCCAAGTTGCATAACCCCTTGTTGCTCTTGCAACATTCCTCCCTTTGTTGTATAACATTTTGCAACATTCCCCCCTTTGTTGTATAACATTTTGCAACATTCCCCCCTGTTGCATAACATATCGCAACATTTCCCCTCCTTGTTGCATAACCTTATGCAACAGTGATCAACATTTGCAATTGCATTGCACTCTCTCCTTTTGCGCCCATACTACTCAACAGCAGTAATGGGAATGCCGCCATATTGGAAATAATCAATAAAATGTTTAGCTTTAACTTATAAAATAGTTTACACGCTGACGTTCGTTCCTTGCTATCCTACAGTACGAGGTAACAAGAACAATACGATGGGAATAGGGAATTAAATGTTACGCTCGTGAGGAAACGGTCTCCACCTTTTCCTCACGAGTTTAACTCGCTTCCAATATTAGCCATTGCATGTTATTCTACCTGCAACCAAAAAAAATTCCAAAAGACATCAATTTAAACATTTGTTTTAGTTCTAATGTATTACTTTTGTAAATTTAATTTAAAATAAATTTTCCTACGAGACCAGACTTATGGGACACCATTATATATATATATATATATATATATATATATATATATATATATATATATATATATATATATATATACAGGGTGCGGCATAAGTCGCTTTACCGAGAATAATGAAATCATCTTGTGAAGAATAACATTTATTATTTATTACAGAAATTGTTAATTGTCAAAGTGTCCTCCATCATGTTCAATAGACACGTTTCATATTTGAACCACTAAACAACAAATAGCGCGGCACAGTTCTTTGTTATTATTCAACGTCTCGAATTCTTGGCGTATCAAAGTCTTCATGTGATCGAAGTCCTGAGGTTTCTGGCCGTAGACTATCTTTGATTATACCCGACATTGAATAATCATATGGGGTTATATCCGGTGACTGAGGAGGCCATTCGACTATCCCACGACGTTCTATCCATTCTGAAAAATTATCGTTTAAGAATGCAGCACGAACATTTCCGAAATGTGGTGGAGCACCATCTTGTTGCCATATTGTGTTTTCAAAAATATGATGGTTTCCAAGAGTAGGCAACACCGTATTCTGCAACATTTCCAGATAATTGACGAAATTAACAGTGCCGTCAAAGAAATAAGGACTCACAACACCATCCGGCCATTCTCAGTAAAGCGACTTATGTCGCACCTAGTACGTATATATATATTTTTTTTTCAGCGGTGGATTTAGCTTCAGTGTTAGAGGTAACAGACGAATCTACGCATACGCAAAAAAGTCAGTGAGAAATTGTTTGTGGTGTTAAGGACGACTCGTACAGGTATAGGCCAAATAAATGTTGAGTTCTCAAAATATACAGTGATTCAAAAGTCCTACCCGAAAGGTATTTAGTATATATTTCTGAGGCAGGACTCTCGAATCACTCCGTATAACCCACTATACCCGCGCGATGATTCCTCATTTCCCGAAGGTCAAGCTTGTCGCCCCTCTTCTCGAGTTGGTCTGGTGAAGTAATGAGTTGGTTTCTTGTACTCTCCACCTCACATAGCCAGGTACGCCCGGCTCATCTGGGATTGTTCTGAGACAGGCGTCTAACCTTCTTTTGAAGATGTCCACTGCAACTCCCTTCGTGTTTTTTAGGTCTTTGGACAGCTGATTAAACAGTTTTGGTCCTCTCACAACAAAACTATTTTCTTTCAGGGTTAAGGATGTTCCTGTCTCGCCTTTAATTTGGGAATACGACACAGTCTACCGTTTCTACTTTCCACCGTTGTTTGGGAAGTTATAGGGTTCAGAGTAAGATTAGGAACTAGTTTCTCCATTATTTTTCAAGTGTAAATAATGGTCTCTCTCCCCTCTCTCTCTCTCTCCCCTCTCTCTCTCTCTCCCCTCTCTCTCTCCCCGCAGGGGGTATAAAGGCTATGCACGTTCCTTCTGGGTGTTGTAAACTTTATACTTGGGGTGTGACAGCCCTCCGGTCCCGAGTCGTGGGATTCTAGAGAAATTGGCTGCCAATTCTTTTAGGTTCTCTCTCTTTTGGGAGGGCGGGTGAAGTCTGTTGTACAAACCTGTCCCCGTGGGTTACTAGGACCCCTTCCCATCCCTACTCTGTCCTTTTAGTTTACGTTAAGGATGCTCTCCTCTGACTAAATACTAAATTTTTATTTTTTTTCCCCTACTCTTACTATTAGGACACTACTGCTACCTCATGCGTGGGAAGAGAGGCTTTGGAACCTCTATAAACACCACCATTTCACTTCAGTTGTAGGTAAATAATTAGAGGGGATAATAGCGGGTAGGATTGTTGACCATTTGGATTCCTTCAAGCTACTTGGGGACTCCAACATGGGTTTAGATGGCATAGGTCATGTCTCACTACCTTGTTCGAGTTTTTCCACGTCATGTTGAGTGAGTATGATAAGAGTAGGGCAATTGATGAGAAAGCCTTTGATAAGGTACCTCACCACCGGCTAATGGCCAAAGTGCGTGCGCTGGGTTTGGTGGGGAAGTAGGTAGGTTGATTGAAAACCGGCTGAAGAATGCCACAAAGTTAATCCCTTCCGTTAGGCATATGGGCTACAATCGACACTTACGTGACGCGGGTTCAAAGATGTCGATTTTAGAAGCATGTTTAGTTTAAATGATAACCCAACTCGTAACAATGGTTGGAAGTTGGATTTGAAACGGTTTAGGACTAGTGTGTGGGAATTACTTTACCTATAAGATCTGTGACACGTGGAACAGGTTACCTTCAGAAGTTGTGAACAGTTCCTCTGTGGATCATTTCAAGAAAAGGTTAGACCAAATCCTGCACACTATTTAAGTGTGTAGAAAATTTTCCCCTTGTTTTCATTGGTACCTCCTCGGTATGGGCCGCAAGGCCTTTTGAGGTACTTCTTTTCCTTGTAACTCCTTGTAACTCTCTCTCTCTCTCTCTCTCTCTCTCGTGAATATAGGTCTAGTTCGCGTAACCTTTCCCAGTAATTTAGTTCTTTGCACCCGTTAATCTTGGCTGTGAGGCTTATATATATATATATATATATATATTATATATATATATATATATATATATATATATATATTGTAGAAAAAAATAGTGGTAATGCATCTGCATCGATGTTGTCAATGAAAGGATAACGATGCCAGGAAATAAAAAAATATTGTAACAATGTTTCTCCACAGATGTTACACGATGCAACAATTGTGCAGAAACATACCCCTCTTTAATTGACTCTAGCTAAGGTAGCCCATGCTCGGGCCCTTTCGTAGGGGATATGGGAGATGGATGTTACCTTATATATATATATATATATATATATATATATATATATATATATACCTCGTTAACCGTGTTGCAGTTCCGTGCGTTGGTCTCTCTTCACACGAAGGTCAAGCTGGTGGCCCCGCCTCTAGGCCTGGCCTGATGGAGGAGCGAGTTGCTCTCTTGCACTTTCCACCGCACTTAGCCAGATACACCCGACTCATCTGGTACCGTCCTGAGCCAAGCACCTAGCCTTCTTTTGAAGACTTTAACTTTGACCCCTGTAACGTTCCTTAGGGCCTTTGGAAGTTGGTTAAAAAGTCTTGGCCCCATAACAACCAAGCTATTTTCCCCTCAGTGTTGAAGAGATCCCTTGTCGATCCTTTAATTCGGGAACACTACACATTCTGCCTTTCCTAATTTCCAGCGTTGTTTGGATGGTAATTGGATTTAGTACCAGTTTTTCGATCATTTTCCATATGTAGATTATGGTGCACCTCTCTTCTCCTTTCCAGGGAGTACAGATTTAGTTTACGTAGTCTTTCCCAGTAGTTCATTTCTTTGCAGCCATCAATCTTAGCTGTGAAATGTCCGAATTTCTTTTAGTTTATCATCATAGTTTCTTCCCTTTTATTTGGGGACGTCAAGACTGAGCAGTATTCAAGTTTTGGTAAGATCGGTGTTTTTAGCAGGGGAATCATTACTGTCTTGTCCCTTCTTTTGAACACGTCCTTAGTACCTGTCCCGCGACTCTTTTATTTATTTTATTTATTTTTTTTAAATCACCATTTGATTTTGTGTTTCGAATTTCACATCATCGGACATTATAACCCCCAAATTGATCGCTTTCGTGCTTCTCTGAATTTCCTGTCTGTCTGGAGCATAATATGCTGTCTGTTTAAGTTCCTCATTTCTACCATATCTCAAGAGCTGAAATTTCTGTGTCAAATGTTATGTTGTTGTCTTCTGACCATTTGTATATTTTGTTCGTGTCCCTCCGCAAGGCCTCCACCTCTTGCATCGCTGATTTTTCTGATGATCTTTGCATCGTCTGCAAAGGATGTTACCATACTCTTGTTTACTTCACTGTTTACGTCTGTTAGCATGATAATGAATAGGAGTGGGGTCAGTACCTTGTGGCACTGAGCTGCGTACTTCCGATTCTGATGATGATATACCTTGAATTTTGGACCTGTGTGTGTATATATATATATAAAATGGGTAGAAATCTTACACAAATGTTGAGTAATTTTAATTTAACTAAAATTTAGCAAACTAAAGTTTAGTCGTTAATTTTACTAAAACAAGTGAATATTTTTTAATCCATGTTATTACTAATTTGCCATGTTCATTTTCAATCATGAGCTGGGTAGAAATTGTAAGCAACAGTTGGGGAATTTTAATTTAAATTGCTTTGAGTAAAATTAAGTTAAACAGTTCTTATTTCCAATAAAAAGAATAGTAAAGTTTTAATGCATCTCGATGCTATTTATTCATTCTAACCAATCGGGTAAATACTGATCAGAGCGTTGGGCAGTTTCATTTTATACAAAGAGTGGGTAAAATTAATTTTTAGTCATTCTTTTTCTATTATAAAATGATTTCTTAAGTCTTAGCTTGTTTAAGAGCTAATTAACTGTTCATATACTAGCTAATCAACACGAGTTTCGATTAGCCAGTATAGCTAATTAAGATTCGCGGCCTCATTTGAGAGGTTAATCCCGTCATAGTACTAATAAATTATCTCTGACAAGTATGTTCGTCAAAATAATGCTATTAGTCACCAGCTCTGAGCTTTAACGCTCGTCAGGAACCTTCAATTTACTTATATTGTTGGAACCATGCGGTTTATATGACCCCAAGCTTAAAAACTTACAAAATTGTGCTATAAAAAGTGTGTAATGAAACAATCGCATGAATGAAATATTGCATTTGATATTTAAGAACTTTTAACGAGTAATTAATATCTCTTGATGAAGGGTTAATGAATACTCGAAATTGTCCGCAAGTGCAATTGCTGAAATGAGCAACTGCGTTATTGCTTATAAATATTGAACCTCCATGAACCTCAAAAGAATGTTCTTGGCTTTGGACTAAAGGGTGTTATACACAATCAGACGAACACTCATGCTATCAAAGAAGCCTACAAAAGTCATCACAAAATTTAAAGCACAAACTCAGACGGAAAAAATTTCAACTCGATAGTGATGGGAAGGAAGGTTGTTGAAGTTATCTGACAGATTTGTGTGAGGGGGAATGAAGGAGAGAGAGATATTATCACGATTAATTAGGAATGATGGCATAGACCAGAGCTTTCCAAACTGGTGTGTCGCGACACATTAGTGTTTTTTGTATTTTGAAAATTTTGATTTTTCTATCAACAAAATCGGCTACAAGATAAACCACCTACTGAAAAATTATCTGATATTTGATAACAAAAATTAATTAATGTGTCGTGAAAATTGCTATGCTTAAATAGTTTGTCGCCACCGTTAAAAGTTTGGAAAGCTCTGGCATAGACAGAGAGGAACAGATGACTGGTATTAATTGCTGTATACATGAATACAGGCACCTGTATGTATACACGTTTCTCTGAGGGCTGAAGGAACCAAGACAGGCTTACATATAAATACAAGTAGAGATTCAATTCCTCTATGTAAGTTTATGTACGTAATGAGGACACATTCATTACAGATTAAGTGTTAAATAGAAAATAAAAGCTGCAGTGTTAAAAAAAACACAATCTGACCACACACTCATTGAGGGCACGGGCAGCTCGCAGGATCACTGCTAGGTATGTAGACAGTGAACGCACTAACGAGGCTTCCATACATGGTTTAGCATCAGTAGAAAGAGAAACAATAATGCCTTGATTTACTATAATGAAACGAATAGTCCAGTCCACAGTCCTTTGATGTGCGTTTGTATTAAGCTTGTATCGTTTATAGGTCGGGTGCCTGATTCATCAGGAGTAGAATGTACCGCAAGTTTGCGTTTCCTCCCGAAGCAACAACAATGCACACGTCCTAATCCCAAAACATTCATATGACTTCAAACTAGCTCTACACAAATTCGACCAAGGAAAACTTCCAATTTTAACCCTTTAACGAAGGGTATACGTTTCTTTGAACCTAAAGGTAGAAGAATTATGGTTCTTCAAGACGGAATATTTTAGTAACCTTCGTTAACCTTGGTTTTTGCATCCGCCCGAATTTTTCATTCTGACGAAGGTCAAGCTTGTTGCTTCAACTTACACCTACAGCTTAATGGGGAATCCGAACCACGACCTACCACGGATGGTCAGAAATTACAAAGTCCTCGCCCGAACTCGATCTCATGATCTCCAGATCAGCAGCCCAGCGTCTTAACCACTAGGCTACCCGGGTACCATTTATCTACCAACCAATTTTATTGTATGGAAGGATAAACAGCTGGATTTGCTGCGCACCAACTGCCGCCACCGGGTATCAAACCCAGGGCCGGTGGATTCGTGGTCAGTGATGCTAACCACTACACCACCGAGGCGCATCCGAATAGTCACTTAACACACTTTTTGGTTCCGTTTCTGACAACTAAATGACACCTACATAAACATATTGAAGTATTTATAGAGTCGTTGCATTGTAGTACAATTTATATTATTTCAGGTCGGACTGTATGCAAGTCCGGTCAGTTGCCAAAAAGTTAAACTCTATTTATACGCAGGCCTGTATACTGTTTGTATGTTTAAACTCTTTGTGATTCCAATTATTTTTTTTTATTTATCTTGTATCTGAAGAAAACTGTATGTGACCATATGAGGCGGTCGAAACTAAAAGGGCGAACTCGCCAAAAAGTACTTTTGGCGAGATTACCTTTCTGGTTCCGACTGTCTCATATAGTCACGCTGGGCTGCTAAAAAAATGGATAAATTGCTAACGAGTTTATTTCTTTTTAATACTAAAGTAAGAAATAATAAAGGCATCAGTGTCGTTTATTTTTTATCTTCTAATCAGTTTACTTTCAATAATTAGTTATTATTACAAATAATAAACTAAATTTAAATTAAGATAAAAATGCCAATAAAAACAATATACTTATTGTAACAGTAATTACATCGCCGTGACCTATTGAGAGACAAACATTTTTATCAACTGACAAAATTCACGAGACAGAGAAATTCTTTCTCGAATGAGGTACAAAAATAAACGATGAAAAACGAATCTATCCCGACCGAACCTAATCTAACCCAAATCTAGTACGACTTAACTGCACGCACAAACTGACCTAACATAATTTAACCCAATCCAACCTAATTAACACCTTCACTGCCAGCACTTTTTAAGAAGGTAACTAGCTACCGCCAGCATTTTTGCAAGTTTTTCCCCAACAAGGTCTTACCAAAAACTTAAAAATAAAGATATCTCTAAACAAAATAAAGCTTATAATGTATACATTCAAGACAAGATTTCTCGTCTTTGGCAGTCAACTGATCTGGGTCAAAAGACTAGATTTCTCGTCTTTGGTGAATGTGTTAACCTGATCCAATTAAATATAACTATCGGAAATCTCGTATGCCATAAAATTCGACACAAACACACTCAGAAGTCTCATAGACAAACATTTTTACCGACGAACCCAATTTACGAGACAGAATTTTCTCGTCAATGTATAGTGTATTTTCCGAAACAAAGACAAAAAAAATTGACTGCATTTACCTTTATTTAGGCTCCACTGGTTAAGTCCCACCCCAGTATGTGTGTGTGTGTATATATATATATCAGTTCTGTGTTCAGATCCCCCCCCCCCAAACCCGAGATAAAAACAGAAAATCTGGATGAATTCTTTGACGAAGCGAAGATACAGATCAGTCAAGAACATGTACGGCGGACACTGTTAATGGATTTGATTTCTCGGAAGGGGACGTAATGAAGGCTCTCTCACAAACACGAGAAAATTCAGCACACGGCCAGACACGTGTAGTGCCATGTTTCTCAAGAAATGCAAAGAGTCACTATACTTAATCTAGAGGAAATCACTCGACACAGGATAAACCCACCCCCATTAAAGAACGAGAACATTGCACCTTTATTCAAAGGAGATAACAGAGCAATACCCAAGAACTATCGGCCAATAGCTCTCACCTCCCACCCTATAAAGTGCTTCGAACGGGTAATTAGAAGCAATATTCATTCAATCCGAGCCAGGGCTCGGATGATAACTATGATAGTTATCATAGTTATTAGATCTCAATGATCAAGAGAAAATACTAGAAACATCGTGTCGAGGTCAAAATATAGATGTAATATATACCGATTTTGCTAAAGCCTCCGATAAATCTAATCATGGAATTACAGCACACAAACTTAAGAATACAAGAATTAATTTTCTGACTCAAAGAACACAAAGAGCGACAGTAAATGGAGTCAAATCTGAAATCTCAGAAGTCGTCAGCTCTGTCCCACAAGGTACAGTATTAGCTTCCTTGGTGTTTATAATAATAATGATTGCAGACACTGATGCAGTTATTCATGGCAGTATCATATTGTATATCGCGAAAAAGATATGCATGGACATATCAAGTGGAGGGGGCATACAAAAAGTACAAAACGACAATGAAACATTATTCAAGTGCGCAACAATATGAAGTTCAACGAAGTTAAACGACATCAGTTTAGGAAGTAGCGTCCAGATAGAGCGACCAGTGGCTTGAATCCCACGTGAAGCGGTAGGTCTCCTCCGTCACACGAAATTTGAGGAAAACTGTTACCCATTGAGTCACGGCCGCTGCCATTCGACAGATTCGATATTTATAATTTTTCCTTCATTAGTTTTGCTGAATAAATGGGAAGATGGGTCTTAAATATTTATCGAATCTGGGTTGAAAATAACCTGGATACTCAACACTTATGAAAGAGCGATAAAATTTCAAAATTTGCCGAGCAAAACTTAATCAGTAAAGAAATTTATCTTGGATGAAAATAGAATTATTTTCGATAACGAAGATAAAACTTTTTTTTTTCATTTTTACATAATCCGGAAATGCAATATTATATTTTCAAGTGGAATAAATATGTTGTAGTTTAAATATTGATATTTTGATGTTTAAAATTATTCGTTCTATTGATCAAAATGAATAATGCTTATAGGTATTTAAGAATTAAATTAGATGAAATTTACCCATCGCTTTAGTAAACAAATTACTTAACTTTAACTACAGGGTATTCGAAAAGTCCCGTCACCCCCTACAAAATGTACATATTGTAATACCAATTTTATTTTTGTGATTAATTGAATTTATATGCGATTCATTGACATTTTTTTCTTTTCAAGTATTGTGAACAATGGCAGACCAATCCACTTACACTCTGGAGAAAAGGATAGTGATGAGCACATGAGCTCATGAAAGGTCACATACTGGCAAAACGATGCATGATATCGAGAATGATTTCAACACAACATTCAATAAGGCTGCACCACCAAACAAGACGGTATTACGCTGGGAGAAAAAGCTGTTTGAAAGTGGCTCCATCAAGGACAGACCACGGTCGGGAAGACCAACAACGCAAACAGAACAATGTGAAGGTGTGACTGCATCGGTGGCTCGTTCACCAAAAACATCACTTCGGAAACGATCACAAGAACTTGCAGTTCCAATGTCCACAATGAGAGATCACATCACAAAAGATCTCGGCATGAAACCATATCGCCAGTCATTTGTTAATGAATTAAGCGATACAGACATGCAGAAACGATATGAAGCCTGTGAATCGCACAACAGAGGAATTGAAACACGCTGTTCGAGATGCATTTGGTGCAATCACTCCAGCAATGTAGCGTCGATTCTCACAGCGCACATGGAGGCGCATAATCCTTTGTTACGAAAATGATGGTGCACACACAGATATTCTTGATTAGTAACTGTATTTACTGTAATTAAAGTAATTGTTGCTAGTGACTAGTTTCTTAAATTACACCTACCACATATAAATACAATTAATCACACAAAAATGAAATTGGTATTACAATATGTTCATTTTGTAGGGGATGACGGGATTTTTAAAACACCCTGTACATTTAGTTCAAAACTAGAAGTTAAAAACTTCAACAGGGGCGGCTTCTTAATGAATGCAAGGCATGCACTGCATGCGTAAATAATATACTCAATGAATTTAAAATTATTATTTAAGTTAAAAAAATAAAGTTAAAATTATTATTAATATTATTAATATAATATTGGTTCTATCCTCGGTTACTGCATAACTCATAAGAATACCATAAAAGACAAAATACAGCTTATCTAATATGTACTACACTGTAATGCATGTGACTGCATGCCTAAGTAAAATTACCACGAGCCGCCACTGGGCCGCCCGGCCCGATCATTGAAGTTTATCTTCAGTTCACTGCCCCCTTAAATTCCAATTGTAATTACAATACAACCTTACCTTACAACCTTACAAAGGTTCCGCGCGATGATTCCTCATTTCACGAAGGTCAAGCTTGTCGCCCATCTTCTCGAGTTGGCCTGGTAAAGTAGTGAGTTGGTTTCTTATGCTCTCCACCTCACATAGGCAGGTACGCCCGGCTCATCGGGGATTGTACTGAGATAGGCGTCCAATCTTCTTTTGAAGATGTCCACTGCAACTCCCTTCGTGTTTCTTAGGTCTTTGGGCAGCTGATTAAACAGTTTTGGTCCTCTCACAACAAAACTATTTTCTTTCAGGGTTAAGGATGTTCACTGTCTAGCCTTTAATTTGGGGAACACAACACAATCTTCCTTTTCTACTTTCCACCGTTGTTTGGGGAGTTACAGGGTTCAGAGTAAGATTAGGGACTAGTTTCTCCATTATTTTCCAAGTGTAAATAATGGTGTATCTCTCTCTTCTCCTTTCCAGTGAATATAGGTCTAGTTCGCGTAACCTTTCCCAGTAATTTAGTTCTTTGCACCCCTTGATCTTGGCTGTGAAGCTTCTCTGAATCCCTTCTAGCTGTCTAATATCTTCTTTTTTATATGGGGATATTAGGACCGACCATTATTCCAATTAGGGTATGATCAGGGTTTTCAGTAGGGGAATCATTACATTCCTATTCCCTCGTTTAAATGTTCTCAATATCTGTCCCGTTATTCTCTTTGCTCTGTTTACTGCTATCTTATTTTGTGTTTCAAATTTCGCATGATCAGTCACTACAACCCCTAGATCTTTTGCTTTAGAATTTCTCTGAATTTCCTGTCCATTTGGGGTATAATATTCCATGGATTTTAGGTCTTCTCTTTTTCCGTACTGTAACAGCTGAAATTTCTCAGTGTTAAACTTCATATTATTGTTTTCCGTCCACTTGTAGATTCTGTTCATGTCGGTTTGTAAAGATCGTATATCTTCTGGGTTTCTTATTTTTCTAGTGATCTTTGTGTCATCCGCAAATGACGTTACTGTGCTGCCTCTGGTAACGCCCTCATCTATGTCAGTTAGCATGATTATGAAGAGTAGTGGAGCTAATACTGTTCCTTGTGGTACTGAGCTAAGGACCTCTGATTCTGATGAAGATACTGCTTGTACTGTAACGACTTGCCGCCGCTCACTAAGGAAATTATATATCCATTTCCCTACTTTTCCTGTTATTCCCATATGTTTCAGTTTATGTATTATGATTCCATGGTCACACTTGTCGAACGCTTTGGCAAAGTCTGTGTATATTACATCATAGTTTTCATTACTTTCAAGTGCATCAATAATGTTGTTGTAGTGTTCCATTAGTTGTGATAGGCATGATCTGCCTGACCGAAACCCATGTTGGTTATCATTGAATTTTTTCCGAGTTTCTAAAAAGTCAGATTTTCTGTCCAACTATTCTTTCAAGTATTTAGTGAGATGAGATGTAAGCGACACTAGCCTGTAGTTTTTGGCCTCGGATCGATCGCCTCCTTTATATATTGGGACTATGTTCGCGCTCTTCAGGATGCCCGGTATTTCTCCCGTGTCTAGTGATCGTCTCCATATCCAGTATAGGGGCTGAGCGATTGCATTCTTGCAGTTTTTGATCAGTGTGGCATTTCATTTATCCGGTCCTGCCGCTGAGTGTGTTTTTAGTTTCCCTATGGCTTGTGTAATATCATCCGTCGTAAAGTCGAAGTCCGTTATACTTTCCCCTTGTAGTTCTTCCTCAAAGAACGCGTTTCTATCGCAATTCAATATGTCATTTTTTGGGATACTGAAAGATGATTCGTACTGAGCTCTTAATATTTCATTGACTTCTGTTAGATCATCAGATAAAGCACCGTTCTCGTTCTTTAAAGGTCGGATAGTTGCATTGTTTTTCGACTTTCTTTTTGCGAAATTATCGAAACTTTGCAGTTTATCATTTAATATTTTTCTGATGTTATGTTTACAGTTACTTAATTTTGGTCACTCTTTTTCTCTTTCGGAACAATGTCCTCTTTTGTCTCTCGAACCTGCTTCTCTTTCCTCTTTGTTGTATTTTTGGGACATGTTTTTCCACAATTTCTAACGTCTTCTCCTCTAAAGTCATTAGCATCTCCTCCGTTGTCTTGGCCTCGAAAATGGTTTTCCAATCTATTACTTCCATGCTGGATGTAACATCTTCCAAGTTTATAGCTTTGGAGTAGAAATTAAAATTTTCGAATTTGCTTCTTTCTGTTGTGCGTGTTCTTTCTTTTCCTGTTGCCTTTATATTAGTTGTTATTTCAATGATGTTGTGGTCCGATATCATAGTTGGGGATATTTCTACATTATCAATTAGGTTGCTGTGTTTGTGAACATCAAATCTAGGCAGTTGTTTTTTCTTGTGTTTTCTGTTATTTCTTGCATTAACAAATTCTTCCGCTAGAGCTAGTAGCATCATTTTTACCTGCTTCTGGTCTTCTCGTGTGCCCCCCTTGTCCTGGTGTATACATATATTTTTTCCTATCCTTTTATATTCCATTAATGGGAAATTATAATCTCCACAGAGAAAAATATTTGGGGTTGGAGAGAGTAGATCTTTTACCCAGTTTCTTACCTGTAATGGAATCTGAAAATTTTGAGGTTGGCGTGTTTGTGGGTCTGTACATTACAATTAGTACCATATTTAATTTTTCAATTTTTGCTGCTACACATTCTACGTAGCTGTTTAAGGTACTTATAGTCATTTCTGCCATATGCCTTTCGCGTATATAAATAGCACATCCTCCTTTACGTCTCACTGTTCTGTCGGCTCGGAGGATGCTATAGTTGTCAATTTGTATTTCTTTTTTGTCAACACAGGACTCACAATTTTCACAGTTCGCCTGGCAGTCCTTTAGATGAGCTTCCGTGAGGCATGCAAAGTCTTCTCCGGTTTCTTGCACGAGTCCTTTCAGGTATAAAACTTTGTTCGGGGATGATTTGATTTAAGGTCGTGAATGTTGGCTAGGATTGTTTTTATTTTTTCTCTATCGTTTTCGCATACAGGTGGTTCCGATTCGTTTTCCAATGGGGGAGCCGGTTTCGTTGCCTTGTGGTCCTCCGAGAATTTACCTCTTTTTATCTTTGTCGGTACCTGTTGTCCCGACAACGCATGAAGTGTCTTTGTGCGTGCCTTCTGTCCGGCTCTCGGATTCCTATATTTGACAGCTGACTTTGTAATTGCTGGTTAGTATTGAGCAGCCGAATTGTGTTGGCTGCATCTAAAAAATTGGTACCCTTCTTTGATGTTCGCTTTTCCTGTTCACCCGTTGCGTTCCTTTGAGGGTGGTGGTGGTAACGGCATTTTTTTCCGTATTTGCAACTTCCATATCTTGCATAGGTGTTACAGACCGTAAGATGGTGGAACTTGCATTTCTTACCAAATTTGCAGTATCCACTTGTGTAATGCGTGTTGCATAATGTGGGATGTGCATATATGCATTGCCCATCCCGATATCTGCAGTTCCCTTTAGCGTAGTATTTACATACGATATTTTCTACGCTTCTACTTCTTGTTTTCTTATTATTTTGAAAGTTCTTAGTTTTGGTATTATCATTATTTTTTTTGGCTGTTTATTTTCTACGTTTTTGGTCATTATCTTTTTATCATTTCGCTCGTTGGACAGTTTGACTACCTCGCAACTTTTACTTCTTTTCTTTCATCTATGTCTTCATTCCGTATTATATTGTTTATATTGTTATTCGTTAATGAAATGAAAATGAAAAGGTTTATTGGCAGACTATAGTCCATATGACATCTTGGATACAGTTGTTATTAAATTGTTGTTCGTTATTATGCTGTTATTCGTTATTTCGTCCTTTCTCTCAGCCACCCGGTTTTTCGTTGGGACATTTCCGGAGTCTTGTGTCCCCATTATTTCATTCTTTTTTCTAACATTCGAGTCTGCTATCTCCATTTCTTTAAATACCGCGAATGAATTTGCCGTCTGTGTACATGTGCCACATGTCGCATTCGAGACAAGAGTTATTTCCCTATCATCCCAATTCATGCAGATAAAGTCCTGCAGTCTTTGACAGAAATCACACCGAATCGCAGCGTTTTCAGTTGTTTCCAGATTACATAAATTGCAGATTAAGTGAGAATTTGGACCCATGGCCATGCTATTCATTAATTAGCGTAAAAAGAAATACCCACACAAATTCTTTATTTATTTATTTTTATTTCTTTCCTTTCGATGGTCGAGGGTTTTCTGACCTTTGCGTTTTATGATCTTTTTCCTGCCTTGTTTCAAAATTTCTCGAATGCCAACCGTATTTCGTTTTAAATATATACGTTAAAACTGGTGATAATTTATGTAAACTGTATTGCACTTTCTTAATTTTAATGAATTTCACTTTATATATTATATGCACGGATTCACCGATACTTTATACACTTTCGGGTGTAAACAGAATAAACCGCCGAGTAGTTTATTCCCTTCTTATTTGGGTGTTAATACAGAGAGAGAGACAGCACGTCCACCATTCACCACAAGGTACAAGCAAAAACATTTTATAATATTTTATAATGACAAGGTGATCGGAGTAACTGTTAAAATACAGTACAATGATAGGACCCAATGAATTCCACGACATTGCTGCCCAAACCATTACTGACCCTCCTCCATGCTTGACGGTTGGTAAGAGGCAGTCAGGGTTGAAAGCTTCTTTTGGCTTTCTCCAAACAAACTCGACCTGATGTTGGAAAAAGGGTAAAGGACGATTCACCTGACCATATTACACTCTTCCATTGCTCTAAGGTCCAGTTGTTGTGCGCAGTGCACCAGGTCCTGCGCTTCGTAGCATTCACATCTGTAACCAGTGGTTTGGCGATGGCAGCTCTACCATGGATTCCGGCTTTGTGAAGCTCACGACGAACTGTTCTTGTTGATACTGGATCGTTTAGATGTAAATTGAATTCTGTGGTTATTCTGGTAGCAGTTGTCTTGTGTTTTTTCGCAACAATCCTTTTCAACTTCTGTCTGTCTCTGTCGGTGAGCTTAAGTTTGCGACCACTGTTGTTCTTTGGAGTTGTTGTCTTCCCCTGTTCATTGTATGCCGCCATCACCTTGGATACAGTTCCTCTTGAAATGTTGAACAACCTTAAGGTTTTAGTTACTGACGCACCTGTCAACCGAGCGCCAACTATTTGACCGCTTTGAAAATCTGAGAGATACTTCATTATATTATTATTAAAAAAATGGCCTGGAATATAGAACATGATTAATGTCATTAATTTCGTAGTAATGATTATAAGAATCAACATTAGATTCTCGAATAACGGTTTTCTATAGCAGGCTATAAATATATTAAAAACTATACTTTTCTAGCAGTTTCCATTATTTTGTCAAACCCCTGTATATACGTGTATAGTCCGGACACAGAGCAATTTTATTAACGCATGTCCATTTACAGGGTTTTAAGTCAGGAAACAGCAATTTTTATATTCAGTAACTAATTCAGTTTCTATTTAGTTTACAGTTGACCTTCTGCCCTAGTGATGTTTATCTCAAATGAAGAACGTGTCGAGATGGTGTTAAATATGGAAATTGTAGCTTAAGACAGGTAGCTGAAGAATTTAATGGGAGACACCCAGAACATGAGCCAGTTACATTCAATGCTGTGGCCAAGTTGATTTCAAAGTTCAAGGAAACGAAGTGTACATGGCAGAGAAGGCAGTGGACGTCGCTCAACAGTCACATGTGATGAAATGGCGACAACTGTGTTAGCTGCATTTTCAAGGAGCCCCCACAGGAACACACGTAGAATGTCTTTGGAATATGGTATCAGCCAAACAAGTGTCGTCAAAATTCTCAGCAAACACAGCGGCATCCTTACAAAATTCAGATGCACATGCATCTAAGTGAAGACTGTTCTGACAGAAGACTTGTTTTGTGAATGGGCTACAGAGAAGTTGCAACAAGCCCCTGAATTTGTATCCAAGGTTTTGTTCAGTGATGAAGCTAATTTTTGTTAATGGTGTAGTGAACCATCAGAATTGTTGAAACTGGAGTGAAAGTAACCCTAACTGGATGGAAGCCACCTGGATGCACGGATGTGGAAAGGTAATGGTGTGGTGCGGCCTGTGGGGCTCAAAAGTTGTTGGTCCTGTGTTAGTTGATGGAAACTTGAACACTAAGAAGTACCTGCTAATGTTGCAAAAAATGATTATATCATCACTTCTCAATGAAGAGGTACCTTTAAACGTACGAACGAACGAGTGAATTTTAACCCCCATAAATTGCTCAAAATGGCTTCCAAAGGTCAGGTAAACGCCCTGAAATCAGAAATAAAGGATCTAGCAAATAAGTATAATTCCCTCTTTGATTTAGTGCACAAAAGTAATAGTGTTATCAAAGACCTTGAGGCAGTAATAAAAGTTGTACAATATAACGAATTGTTAAAGAAGGACAATGCAAAACTGGAATATAGAAATATAGACCTCGAAAAGAGCATTCAGTATGCACACGACGAGATAAAGGTCTTAACTTTAGTCTAAACTCGCTTACTAAAAATAATCGTAGCATGGAGATGATAAAAAACGAGCACGATTCAATTAGGAATAAATTAAACAGCCTAGACGATAATTCACGTGCCAATAACTTAATCATAATGGGGGTATCTGAAACGAATAGAGAAAAACGGCGAAACGAAGAAAAAGGTGGAGGACATAATAAAAGACAGACTGAATTTGGGGAATATTAAAATCAAAAGTGCTTTTAGATTAAAAAAACAAATTCCACCACAAAACAAAAAGGAAATTCTACAGTTAAAGACACGACTGAATCTAAGACGCCGACTTCAGCTATAAAAGTAATATATGAAAAAATTGTAAAAAGTAGAATGCAGCGATATTTAGAATCCTACAATTTATTATCTCCAAATCAATATGGCTTCCGTAATAATAAAACAACGCAAATGGCTATTTTAAATCTTATGGAATATGTAAATATAGCTAAGGAGAACAAAGACATAATGATATCAATATTTATAGATTTGAATAAGGCGTTTGATGTAATAGACCATAATATTCTACTTAATAAATTATATTGTTACGGCTTTAGAGGAGCAATCAGTGATTGGTTTAAAAGTTATTTGTCCAATAGATATCATTTTGTATCAGTAAATAAGATTTGCTCAACTAAAGCGCTTGTCAAACATGGTGTGCCACAGGGCTCAGTTCTGGGTCCACTGTTATTTTTATTATATATAAATGACCTTCCACGTTCATCTGATATACTGAACTTCATAATGTTTGCAGATGATACAACTGTCTCTTTTTCTTGCAAAGATGTTAATACAGCTAAGAATATATTTCATTCAGAATTCATCAGTGTAGTGAAATGGTTGACCACCAATAAACTCTTCCTAAATACCAGTAAAACAAATTTCATGATTTTTACTAATAAAAGAAATGTATATCTTGATGAACTTAATGTTAATGAAATCGCCATAAAGGAGTGTACTGTAACAAAATTTCTTGGTGTAATGCTAGATAAGGATTTGCAATGGAGTGATCATGTAAATTATATCGCGAAAAAGATTCCAAGGAACGTTGCTATAATGTTTAAACTTAGAAATGTAGTCCCTAAACAAGTTGTTTTGACTCTTTATCATACTCTTGTTCTTCCTTATAAACATACTGCACCCTTGTTTGGGGAAACTCTGCTAACAACGCATTAAATGGTATCTTTGTCATCTGATGCTAATTTCCTTGATCACTCTAGTGCATTATTTAACGAGCTAAACCTACTAAAGCTCAACTACATAACCAAACTGGCACATTTTATTTTTATTTACAAGTGTAAGAACAAAATCATTAATTTGCAATGGGTAAATAGATATTTTGTAACTCAAGAAATCCATTCGTATCAGACCAGAAATAGATCAAAGCTTGTTATACCTCAATTTAGATTGTCTTCATCTCAAAAACTACCCATTTTCATTGGATTGAAACTATGGAATGACTTGCATGCCGATATAAAAAATATTGTGAATGTAAATTTGTTTAAAACCAAGTTGAAATCCCAATTAATAATGGCATACTAACAAAAATCTAGGATTAATGTCTACTAATATTGTTTAATATTGTCCATTAATATTGTAATACATGTTTTAACTATTAATAATACTTATTTACTTATTTATTTATTTATTATTATTAATTAATAACAACTAGCTGCTTATTTTTAATAAGAGCCGAGTAAAGCCTAAAGCTTAACGGCCAAATTAAATAAAATAAATAGTCGAGCTTCAAAATTATTCATGTCATTGTAAATTGAAAAAATTTATTAATTTTATTATTATTAATATAGGTTATTCTATCTCTATCTATCTCTAATTCCAAGTTTATTTCCCAGATGGCGCACCCGCCCATTATGCCTAAACTGTTCATTATTTCACTTTTTAAAATTTTTAATGGTCCAACATGCTGTTATGGGCATTGGTGCAAGAAACAACATGGTTACCAGTTTTTGGAGTTCCGGTAATATCAGACCCCCCACCCCCACCCCAAATTTATATTGCATAGTAAAAAACTGAGTAAAAACGACATCTTTTAAGCATTTTTTTAAGATTAGTCATATTTAATCTTAAATAAAAGCATACATATTGCATATCAATTTATTCAAAAATCAACTTTGCACATTTTGGTGTATAAATTGATTATTTATTCGTAATAGTATACAAGAAATGTTCTATAACAGCTGATTAAGCCAATATTTTGTGTGTTTTTCAGATATCCAATGATGTATATAGTATATGATGTATTTTTCACTTGGTTGATTCTAATCTTATTTTAAATGAATATCATGGCTACTCCGAAGAAATTAAATATAAAGTTAAGAAAAAGCAGTTATGATCCAATTATTGGTAATCTTAAAGATGAACTGATTCCTACAGGACTATTCCAGCTACCATCCCAATCAGATGCACTTCAGCATTTCTATCATTTAAAAAGAAATGATATGGTTATGAACAATAAAGAAGAGGCTGCAATAGTTGTACTTAATAAAGTTAAAAAATTCTGGGACTTAGCTGGCATTAAAACGCAAGATATTTCCAAAAGCAGAAGACCAAAAGAAAAGATTCTGACTTTAGTTAATGAGTACGAAACACTGTAAAAAAATTAGATATGCTATTGGATATATCGGCAGCAGATGCTATTGAAACAATAATGAAAGACAGAATGAGAACAAGAAACAAAAGCGAAGATATAAAATTCCTTGAAGATCAAAGAACTATTCGGAATATGTACGTCTCCAGCCTTAATAAGTCTTATGTAACTCGGACAGAAAGACGAAACCAAAGAATTCGACATGACGTAGAGAGAAAAGAAAAACTCTTAGCAGACATAGATGCAGGACCCAGTGGTGAACACATGAATATCCCACCTGATGATGACATTCCTATAGATAATGATGAACCAAGTAATGAATCAAATGATTCCGACTTTCAACCTTCGGCTCAAAGAAATCCTAAAAAAAGAATTCGCATTTTCGATTCTCAAATGGTTTCTGACACGGCTGATAGGCTGAATTTCTCGCATAGCCAAATAACAGTTTACGCTGCAGCAGTTGCCTCAGAATTAAATATAAATATACATGACATGAGCCTGTCAAAGTCTACTTCTAAACGTTCATGTAAAAATACAAGAGCATCTACTGCAAAACAATTTACGGCATCATTCAATCCTCCAGAGCATTGCATTGTTCACTGGGACAGTAAATTAATATTAAAAACTACAACTGACAAAAAGGAAGAAAGAATGGCAATCATTGTTTCTGGTTCTCCGGGTTTAAAAGAAGGCAACATTTTATCAATCCCAACTATAGATAATAGCAAGGGCAAGACACAGGCCGAATGTGTATTCAAAACTATCTCTGAATGGAATATTGATAAAAATATTCGCGGTATGGTTTTTGATACAACAGCATCGAATTCTGGATGGAGACAGGGAGCGTGTAAGATCCTAGAAGAAATGATTGGAACTCAATTACTGTGGCTAGCATGTAAACATCATCTATAAGAGCGCATTTTGTGCTCAGTCTATACAAGTCTCTTCGGAAGTACAACGTCCCCTGAAAATGAAATGTTTAAAAGCTTCAGATTAAATATTTGGCCAAAACTGGACATAACACTACCAACAAAAACACTAAAATTTAAAAATCGCCAATTGAGAGCCAAAGCTTCTGAGGTAAAAGATTTTCTAAAATATGCACTTAATTCAGCCAGTTCACCTCTATTTCCCAGAGGCGACTACAGAGAATGTGCCGAGGTTGCTCTATTACTTCTTGGGGAAAACGTCTCAAACACTGGTGTGAGATGGGCTAAGCCTGGGGCAGTACACTATGCGAGGTGGATGCCATCTGTACTGTATCCAGCAAAGATGTACGCATTCTCTGATCAAGCTGGGTATGATTCAAATATGATAGCAAAACTAGAGAGAATATGCATATTCAACTGCCTACTATATAAAACCTTGGTTGCTTGTTTCCGTCGCCTGTGATGCACCGTCAACGATTTAAATCTTTTTAATGAACTCATTGAATATAAAAATTATGATCACGATGTAGCATCAGTGCTCTTAAGGGATTAAATGGTCAGCTATGGTATCTGACTGAGGAACTAGTACCACTTGCTTTGTTTTCCCGGCAAATTTCAGATGCAGAAAAAAGTCTGATTGCAAAGTCAATGAAGAAAGTCTGTCAAATCAACCCGCAACACCCTCCTCCCAAAGGTCAGCCAATCTTCCCTAAGCTAACAAATACAACTAAGCTGTGTCAGTTAGTTGGTAAGGGTTCTTCAATTGTTTTCCATGCTTGGGTACTAGTGGTGACTGGCTAAATGAACCTGTTACTTCTTGGAAAAATTGCAAATCTTTCCAAGTTATGGAGAACTTTGTCAAAAATATGAAAGTTGTGAATGATCCTGCCAAGAGAGCAATCAAGCTGATTGAAGATTTCAAAGACAGAATTGTTAATGATGAATCACAAAAACAATTTCTGGTAAAAGTTATAGAGCAACATCGACGCCTTTTCCAGACTTCAAGAAAAAATCTTTGGCTGAAATGTATAATTATGTTAAGTGAGCGTTTATTGTGTAATGTTATGCAGAAGTTTTATCTTTTTAATTCTCTGCGGTTAAGAACTCGATAACAGCTCTCTGTTTACGACGCACATCACTGTCAAACGCCATTTTCGAAACTGCGTTAACCATCGGTTTTATACAAGGGCGTTTAAAAGCGGTTTTATACAAGGAGGGGAGGTTCAAACTGGAATAATCCGGTTATGTGAAGCGCAGACAGTTCAAACTTACGGCTCAAAAGACATTTCAGCCCCATGGCCTATTATTTAGCTAAGGAAAAAGGGTGGGGCAAAATATATTGAGTGGCCCTGGTAGTTTTGGGCTACGGGCCTGGGCGGGTACGTGATCCAACTTTTTTTCAAATGTGTAGTGACTGATAAAAAATAAACGAATTATTGTTAACTGATCGTGAACGAGAAGTGCTAGAATCCGTTCGTCAGGAACTGCCTACGCTTGAATATGGCACCACTAAGAGAAGACTTTAAAGCCAAAACACATCAACAAATTACCAGAAAAAAAGGAAGGCTTTTATGATTTCAACGAATGGGCAGATGTATCCGTAAAGGAAATTAACACTGAAGACGAGGCTAAGTAGAGATGAAGGAAGACTATACGTGTGAAAGCAACACTGACATTCTTGAATGGTGGAGGCAACATGAAAATGAATTCTTGCAACTATCACAACTAACGAGAAAATATTTGTGCGTACCTGCCTCAAGTCCAAATGGAGTGCAGACAAAATGTCGATGGTCAAAATGTTGACGGACTAAATGTCAAACGGACAAAGTGTCGAAAGGCATATAAGAAACAAAGAAAAAGAAATAAAGAGAAAGATAAGGGGGAAAGTGAGGATATAGTTTAAAGTTTATAGTTTACCAGTGTCGAAAGACAAAGAAACGAAAAAAAAAGAAATACGAGAAGATAAAGGAGAAAGTTAGGATATAGTTTAAAGTTTATAGTTCACCTTCCAAGCACTCATTATCCCCACTTCCTTTTCAGAATCCAGATGTAAGATAATACTTTTCAGACGGAGGGTTAAACACGAGTAGTCTGAAAACCGATTCATTACCGTGTCTGAGAAGTGCAGATCAAGTTAGTGTCCAAAATCTGTGAATTTTTGAGAAAGTATTACCCTTTCATAATGGAAATCATTAAGACAAACATGGGAGGAAAGAAATTCATACATGAAGGATATGTTTATGTAGTGGACAAAAAGAACGAAGACAGAATATTTTGGAGATGTGAAAAACGTGGTTATTGCAGCGGTAGAGTTATAACGATTGAAGAAACAATCTCTTCTACTAAAAATCATTGCCATCCGCCTGAGATGGTCCACATTGATGCTCTTAAAGTAAAAGAAACAATGAAAGAAAGTGCAAAACGTTCTGAAGAAATAACATCCACTATAATTAATAAGTGCACAAATGACATTCATGTCGATGTATGTGGAACATTACCCAAAAAAGAATCTCTTGCACGCACAATAAGAAGAGCGCGCAATTCAGTATCTGCAGATGAAGATTTGACTGTAACAACAAGAGGGGAACAATTTTTATTATTTAAGAATGAAGAAATTAGAATTTACTCTACCACAAAAAATCTCCGTATTCTGGAAACAAAGAGATGGTTTAGTAATGGTACATTTGATTGTGCCCCTATTAGTAAGCAGCTTTACACCATTCACGCTATTGTTGCAGAAAATAAGACTTTACCTCTTGTATATTGTGTCACAACCAAAAAAGATGAGAACACATATGATACAATATTTAATTTCTTACATTGATATAAATTAAACCCCATTTCAATTACTGTTGATTTTGAACGCTCTGCTATTAACAGCATTAAGATCTTTCCAGATACTGCGATTTATGGATGTTATTTCCATTTCGGGCAATGTTTGTGGAGAAAAATACAATCTTTAGGGCTGCAAAATTGGTATAATGAGCCAGTAAATGCATTGATAATAAAAAAAAATCCAAGCACTTGCATTTGTTCCACCGGATGGTGTATATATTCTTTTCAACGATTTAATGGGATCTCTTGATGAAGAAACTGACGATACATTAGGAGAATTCTTGCAGTATTTTGAGACTACATGGCGAGGTGTTGTTCAGCGAGGAAGAAGGAGAAAACCTAGGTTTGAAGTTGATTTATGGTCAGTTTATGAGAGACTTGCCAACGATCTGCCCAGAACAAATAACACTCTTGAAGGCTGGCATAATGCCTTCAAGAGAAGGGTCATGATTAGCCACCCTACCGAAGCGAAGCTAATTAATAAAATTCGACTGGAGCAGGCAAGCACAGAAATGGCTTTAGAGCAAACATTCCGGGGAAGGAATATTGAAAGAAAAAATAAGAAATATACTTCAATAAATCAGCGTTTAAAAACAATATTTGAAAGTTATGACGTTCAAAATGGATTAGATTATCTAAAAGCAATAGCTCATAATTTATAATAGTTTGAAATTGATTGATAAACACGTTGCCTTCTATTATTACTAATATTATTTCCTTTGAAAAATGATTTTATTAAGCACAATAAATTTTTATCTCATTTTTAATAATCACAATAAATTTGTATCTCATTCATGTATTTATTCTGCAACCTTGAATTTTTAAAATAAATTGTCCGTTCGACACTGTCCTACATCCAGTCCAAATAGTGAAAGAAATTTCAGTGCAGCAGGATTAGTCATCGAAGAAAAGAACTTGCTCAAAAGAAAAAAATGTTGACGATCTCTCATTCTTGCATAAAAACTTGTAACAATTTTCGCAAGCAGCAGCACTTACAATTTTTAAAAACTATATGGATTCTATATACTATATATATCAGTGTTTTTCACTAAGTTTTTTAAGGGAGCCACTTCTTCAGAACATACACACTGAGAGAGCCGCACATATATATATATACACACACTATATTACCAAAAGTATTCGGACACGCATGGGTAGTTGCAAAAAGGGTTTTTAATGCAAAAACCTAATACATAGTATGGCATACTTTCAATCAACTTCCGGTAGGTGTCTATCGTAATACCCCTCCCTTCCTCTTGCAAAGCTGCTCCCAGAGATGGTTTGGAAGAAGTCCGATTTGGCCGAAGTCTGATGCGGCGCTCCAATTCTTCCCAAAGGTGTTCAATGGGGTTAAGGTCCGGACTCTGAGCCAGCCAGTCCAACTTCTCGACATCGTTATCCATAAACCAGTCCTGTATGCACTTTGCGGTATGACATGGAGCATTGTCGTGCTGATACTGGCAGGGCCATTACATTACTTTAGTACTGCCAGAGCGTAGGGAGCGCAGAATTATGCAAAATATCCAGATACGTCTTGGACTTCATGGCTTCCGGCACGACAACTAAGGGATCAAGTCCCATCCAGCTGAAACAGCCCCATACCATCGCAGAACCTCCACCGAACTTTATAGTCGGGACGATACAGTCCCGTAAGAAGTGTTCTCCAGGCAATCGCCACACCCACACGTCCATCAGAACGAAACAATGTTTAGCGCGATTCATCACTCCATACCACTCTCTGCCACTGCTCTAGGGTCCATGAACGTCGAGCACGACACCACTCCAATCGGCGTTCTGCATTTGTGGCGGTGATATTGGGCTTGTGCGCAGCTGCCCTGCCATGAAATCCAAGTCTATGCAGCTCCCAACGAACAGGTGACGTGCTGGCAGATGTTTCCATGGCCTGTTGCACCTCCGCCGTGATGTTTGCCGCAGACGACGTGCGTGAGGTACGAACACTCCTCCGTAAGGCTCTTCGACCACGTTCCGTGAGTTTGTGAGGCTGTCCAGACCGTTTTTTTGTTGTAGTGACACCTTCAGCCTTCCATCTTTGAATAACATCCGCTACAATAGATTTCGGAATGTTCAGACGGCTCGCAGTTGCGCGCACAGAAAGGTTACTGATGTGGCATCTAACCACCATCCCACGTTGAAAGTCTGTAAGTTCCGCTCCACGCGGCATACTGGCGTCTAATCCACTGCTACTGCCCAGGCAGACACAGGCTTTATATTGAGGACTTTCCAAGCCACTGCGCATGCGCTAGTCCACAATACGTATTTGTGGCGGGTGTCCGAATACTTTTGGTAAAAGTGTGTGTATATATATATATATATATAGCTCATTAGCTGTTCTTTTTTGATGACGATCCTATATAAATTGAATATATCCAAACTTCTCTCTCATTCCATGCATCGAGAACCGCTACTTAGGCCATCACGAGCCGCATTTGGCTCGCAAGCCGCGCAGAGTACCACTGCTATATACTAACAATCTACAAGTATCGCGAATCAATTTATTATACGTAGGTCCAATATTACACTAAAACGGGTACGGGCCGGGTTGAGTACATGTTTTCTAAAATTCTTACGGGCTTCAAAATAAAAAGAAGAGAAAAACTAGACCCGTGCAGACCACTACCAAAGAAGCATTTAACTCTGGAATAGAAATAAATTTATATTTTGCTTACTAAGGATGAAATATGTTTCCACAATTTAGAAGAACTGCAAATAGATAATATTACACACACACGAGTGACCAGATATACGTTAAAGTAAACTTTTCAGCATAAACTTGATTTGTACAAGCTTCATACCTGTTCAGCAGTTGAAAGCGAGGTGGTAAAAGGTTGATTTTCAAATATATTTTCTGGTATGTAAAGGATAAAGGGGGTAATGAATACGAGACTAAAGGAGGAATGGCATGTGGGGCGGGGGGAATGAGTTCTTAATAGATTTAATGAATTTTCACGTACTAAAAAGGAATGCATGTGGAACGCAGTTATAATAAGGATTTCAAAAGGGTCATTAACCTGTTTGTATAAATATATACACGTGTATATTTAGGTCCACCTATGTATGCGTCTTAGTAATATGCTAGTTTGTGGGACGCAGTCGCGCTTAAAAACGCACAGCATTATTCAACACCATGTACGGTACTTTCTGTGCACAGCACTCGAGTTATGGTACTCTTATCAAGTTATCATGGTAGCTGCCTACGAGTTATAGAAGAAGAATGATAATAAATAACTCCTACAATAAATCCTACAAACGAATTGAAATGCTGCAGAAGGGCTCGACAGCAGGATAGGTCGGGGGTTCGACTCCCAATGGTGTAATATCACTTATGTCTAAGAGAGTTGAATGGTTTCCTCTAAAGTTCATAGAATGATGTCATACCCACACATTATATATATATATATATATATATATATATATATATATATATACACTTATTTTTTTCTCGTCAGGCTCCCCTTGGCACTCTCCCCACCCCTCCCAAATATCCCCTCCACACAAATACATCCCCTAATTACCCCAACTCTTCTCTAATTACCCTCCCCCCTATTCCACCAGTTACCCCCACTATCCCATCCCCTAATTACACCCCCCACCTCCTCCACGTTATGTACCCATACTACTACCTAACCTGAAGGAAATTAATTCTTAAAAACTTACAGGATCATGCGTGGTATCCAGAGCAGAGACGAGAGATTTTAGTCTGTTCATTTCCATCAGCTGCGTTTGGATGTCTGGACAATGAGTCATGAAGAGTAGAACCCGCGCACTCAAAATTTGCAGGCAATGAGAACGACAGTGGCGCCACCTGGTATAATAAAAAAGTATTAAAACTATTTTACCTTAAAATAGGTCGTCTTTGGCGATTTCATTCTTGCACACAGAGTATACATTTTATATACGTACACAAGCTGAGGAAAAAACTTCCTTTAAAAAATTTCTCATAGAATTTACATTTCATTGAAGCAATTACAAATTAAACTTTATCCGTTTCCTTACATAAAGTTAGGCAAACGCTACACTTAAGAACAGATACTAGTCCTCAACTCCTCCAATAATGACCTGAATCTCGACCACAATCGAACCAACTTTCTATTCACAAACTATCAGTTTAAGGTGTACTGCGGCTCAAAGGTTTGTTACGCCATTCTGCCTGTCTCGTAAAACACACACACAAACAATATATATATATATATAATATATATATATATATATATATATATTGAAGGGGAAAACTCTGTTTTAATAGTAAGAGCCACAAGGTTTGGAACATTCAGGCAACAATGTAAAGACGACTCGGCAAATTCTCTCACTCTCCCCGGAGCTAACTGATAGGATAGCCGCCCGAGAAAGGCGGTCCAGCGGAGAAAGGGTAGAGGTGCAAACGGGACCGGGGTGCACAATCAGTGACGGGAATCGCCAGCGATCCACATGGAATGTACGGAACCGCAACGCAAGGTGAAGGGAGGAGAGGGCGCAAAGAAGGGGCCGATAGAGAAGGGTGGGAAGGGGCCGATAGAGAAGGGTGGGAAGGGGCCGATAAAGAAAAACGGTGGGAAGGGGCCTACTGATGGCCCAAAGAAGACGAAGGATGTAGCTGCCGGTCGGGGTGGGTCGGGTGGTGTAAGTGCGGCTGGGTCTACGGGTGGCGACAGGTATCGAAAGGTATCGGGCAAGAAGGCTGCGAAGCCGAAACCTGAGACCCAGGTTGCCGCTGTCAGGACCTCCAACCGCTTTAGTCTCCTGTGCGCGAAGGAGGAAGACACCGTTTTCATTGGGGATTCGCAGATCAGGGGCCAGGAGAAGTACTTTGCTTCTGCAAACCGGGACAGGAGGGAGGTAAGGTGCTTACCCGGGCGGGGAACGGCGCACGTAAGTAAAGAGTTAGAGAAGCTGCGTATGGCTACTCGGAGAACTACGATAGTTGTCCACGCTGGTGGCAACCATCTGTTGCTCAAAGGCGGTAGGGTAGGCTCGACGGAAGGGATCACCACCGAGATCATGTCTCTTGCGGATGATCTAAAACTTAAAACAGACAGGGGAATGTTGATGGGTATTTTACCGCGGATGAATGCCAGTGACCACGCGCTCAGTAAGGTTATTGACATCAACGAGAGGGTGCAAGACTTGTGCGTCCCACTGGGCGTGAAGGTTTGTTGACCCTTTCGACGCGTTTTCGGATAGGTGGGACCTTTATCAGAGATATGGCGTCCACCTCAATGACAAGGGTAAAGGTGTGCTAGGCACGCTGCTCGACCGGCACCTATACCGTATGGTGAGGTCAAGCCCGGGGATTGATGACGGGCCCCCACCGGGGAAAGATGATGTTGAGCCACTGGCGGACGTACCTTAAAGTGAAGGTACAGGTGGGTGACCCTCCTTCCCCGTTGGAGGGGGCTCGGGCTCCTGCGGAAGTTGCCCCATCGTTGGTGAGGGGCTCTTCAACTCCCGACAGCCCTGGCTGTTCGGGAAACGGATCGTGCTAGCGGGGGGTCAGAATAGGGAAGGCTCCCTCCGTGCAATGCTTTTTAATGCTAGGTCGATTAGGAATAAGTTTTGCGAGCTATAGGCGCTCTTAGCATCAGAATACCAGGATATCGTTGCTATCACGAGTTCTGGACTCATACTGATCGTAGGGACTACGTTGGGAAGTTCGAGATTCCCTGGTTCGGCCGCACCTAGAGTATGTTGTGCAGTTCTGGTCGCTCACCATTAGGAAAGATATTGAGAGGCTGGAGCGAGTCAAGGCGAGAGCCACAAAGTTAATCCCTTCCGTTAGGCATATGGGCTACAATCGACGCTCACGCGCCCTGAATTTGTTTTTGTTGGAAACTTGGAGGCTGCGCAGTCAACTCACCGAGGTTTTCAAGCTCTTACGCGGGTTCAACGATGTCGATTTCAGAAGCATGTTTAGTTTAAATGATAACACTGGTCTACAGCCAAAATGCTTCGGAAATAAAAGTAGTCAATCTTTACTAATTTTGGGTCACTGAATACGAAAATGATGCCTAAAATTGCCAATTGGCTCTATTTATAAATATTTCAGGCAACCCTGCACCCTACTAACTGGACTGCATCTGTCGCGTAATATGTAGACGCCTGTGACACATCGACTCATTGACTCTACTGCGCATAATTATATTTTTTTATTTTAATAAATTAATGTAAATATATACATATATATATATACAATAAAATGTAATTTTAAATTTATCTATTACATTATGTATTTGTAAATTATTTATTAAAAAATAGATTGGATCATTTTAACATATTGCTTCCCATAATGTTTTTGATATTAATATAAATGGAATACTAACCTAACTTAACCTTACCTAATTTAAAATTATTAAAATGCAATGTAATTACATTAATTTATTAAAATAAAATAAAATATAACTACGCGCATGCGCAGTAGAGTCAAGGCGTCGATGTGTCACAGGCGTCTACATATTACGCCACAGCATTAGTTCATTCGCGGAAGTCATACAGTGCACCCTTGTCAAACTCTTTTTAGTGTTTGCTTTTGAAACTGAATTTTTTTCAGTCTAATTTGAACAAAGATGCCTCGTAATTGCGTGAACAGTGTAGATAACTTCTGTTATGTTTGTGGAGAATTTACTTTCGCATCACAAAAGCGTGCTATAACCGCCGTGACTAGGAAAGCCTATCACCTTTATTTTGGCTGTAAGATTGGAGATCAGGACAAGAGCTGGGCCTCACACACACATATGCTGCAATACCGTACTTGTGCAACAAACCTTCGCCAGTGGTTGAATCGGAAAAGGAAATCTATGCCTTTTGCAGTGCCAATGGGTGTGGAGGGAACCAACAGATCATGTCAGCAATTGTTACTTCTGCATGGTGCCTCCAGTCAAGAAAGGTATTTGCAAGAAGAAAAAGTGGATTTTACAATATCGAATATACCCTCTGCTATACGCCCGGTACCTCACGGCGAAGGACTACCCGTTCCTGAGCCCCCACACTCATTCTCCCTGGAGTCAGAGGACGAGGAGAATGAAGGAACCTGCGAAACTTGTGATCCTTCAACTTCACAAGACCCTGAATTTGTTTATAACTTGACATCTTCTAAACCGCACATGATAACTCAGAATGAATTAAACGACCTTATCAGAGATTTAGAACTGCCAAAGAGTAAGGCAGAGCTGTTGGGCTCCAGATTGCAGCAGTGGAATCTCCTCGCTGGAAATGTTAGTGTGTGTAAGTTTCGTGACCGTCAAAAAGATTTTGTCCCATTCTTCATCATGGAAGGTGACATTGTAGCTTGCAACGACATCGATGGTCTGATGGCAGCTCTCAACATTATTCACAATCCTGATGAGTGGAGACTGTTCATTGATTCATCGAAGTTGAGTCTAAAAGCTGTTTTGTTGCATGTTGGCAACGTATTGCCATCAATTCCAGTTGGTTATGCAGTCCACATGAAGGAAACATATGACAACATGAAGCAACTTTTGAACTGCATAAACTATGACAAACATCAGTGGCAGGTTTGTGGTGACTTGAAAGTTGTTGCTATCGTGCTTGGACTGCAGCCGGGCTACACTAAGTATTGCTGTTTTCTGTGTGAATGGGATAGTCGGGCTAGGACTTCTCATTACATCAAGAAGGATTGGCCACTCCGACACTCATTGGAACCTGGAACAAAAAATGTTCAGTATCCTCCACTTGTAGAATCGAGCAAGATTTTGTTACCACCCTTACACATCAAACTGGGCGTCATGAAAAATTTTAAGGCTATGGATAAAACGGGGGCAGCTTGTAAGTACCTCGGTGGTAAATTCCCAAAGCTCAGTGAAGCAAAAATCAAGGAGGGTGTATTTGTTGGTCCACAGATCCGCGAGCTTCCTAGGTGGTGAGGAGAAGACAGCGTGGAATGCTTTCCGGTTAGTAGCAACCAATTTTCTCGGAAATACCAAAGCTGACAATGACAGGGAGCTGGTGGAAAACCTGCTGTTGTCCTATCAAAAAATGGGCTGCAATATGTCTTTAAAGATACATTTCTTCCATTCGCACCTGGAATTTTTTCCAGCCAACTGCGGAGCAGTCAGCGATGAACATGGTGAACGTTTCCACCAGGATATCTCAGCGATTGTTAGCAGACTACTTGCTGGACAATAACAAGAGATGCTCCAGAAGTTGAATACAAGAGACAAGCAAAGAAGCGACGCGACGGGTTGAATCAATATAAGTGACTGCATTATACAGGTATGTTACTAATATATGGTATACATATACGCAAAATGTGTAACTTAAATTTTCTTGGAAACTGTAGCCAATCGACTGTTTTTATGGTCATATCCGTTTTCAGCACCCAAATCCATAATAGGAAACACATTTTATCTCCGAAGCACAAACTTTTTCAAAATTTGTAGACCAGCGTAACCCAACTCGCAACAATGGTTGGAAGTTGGATTTGAAACGGTTTAGCACTAGTGTGTGTGGGAATTACTTTACCTATAAGATCTGTGACACGTGGAACAGGTTACCTTCAGAAGTTGTGAACAGTTCCTCTGTGGATCAGTTCAAGAAAAGGTTAGACCGAATCTTGCACACTATTTGAGGGTGTTTGAATTTTTCCCTGGCACCGGTTGCCATTGGTACCTCCTCGGTATGGGCCGCAAGGCCTTTTTGAGGTACTTCTTTTCCTTGTAACTCCTTGTAACTCTCTCTCGTAATAGTAAAACGAAGTAATCGATAAGAGTGAAAGTAAACTAAAATAAAAAAACTAAATAAAAGCTGACGAGATAAAGTATAAATTTAAATTCGATAGATTTTATACAGGGCGTCCCATAAGTCCGGTCTCCAAGGAAAATTTATTTTAAAATTAAATTTACAAAAGTAATCCATTAGAACTAAAACAAATGTGGTAAAATCCTATTTTAATATGGTAAATTAAAGATGGCTGAAAAACCACGTGCACGTTCAACAATTGTCGAGCCACATCGAATATTACTACACTATGTTAGGTTAAATGAATGCCCGGTTAGGTTAACTGAATGCCCCGTTAGGTCAACTGTACGCCCTTGCTGTTGGTTAGGTTAAGTCGTGATATTTTCGTTAGTTTAAACGAAAATATCACGACTTAACCTAACCGATCGTCAAGGGCGTACAGTTGACCTAACCGGGCAGTCAATAAATGAAATTCCAAACCTAGATTAATACGGTAAATTAAAAAAATATTCCAAAAACGTTTATTTTCATTAATTAAACCGGATATACTATTTTCAGAGTATACATAATATTATTAAACAACATTTTTGGGGGAATTTAATTGACTATATTAAAATAGGATTTTACCACAAATGTTCAAATTGATTATCATCTTTTAGACCTTTTTCTTTTTTGTTGCAACATAACACCTAATATGAAATATAACGCCTAATAACACCTAATATGGAAACGAGTTCCACTCGTGAGAAGTCCTCCGCATTTTCCTCACGAGTATATACACCAACTGAGGAAGTTAAAAAGTTGGGGGAAATATTAAGTTACGGGGAACCAATTTTTTGTTTTTATTCCTGATTTGCCGAAAGTTGGTCACAGAAAATAACTGGGATCACCTGAAGATCAGGGCCCCCAGCCTTCTTTAGTTAGTCTTATAATGTTAACTAACGAAAATATCACGACCTAACCTAACCAATCGTTAGGTCAACTGTACGCCCTTGACGATTGGTTGGTTAGGTAGTGATATTTTCGTTAGTTAGCCTTATAAGGCTAACTAACGAAGGTTGGGGGCCCTGATCTTCAGGTGATCCAATAACTGACCAACCTAAAACGACCACCTAACCTACTGTAAGTTACCCGAAGCTTAATATTAGCCAAATTATATAGTTAAAAAATTAAAACAGTGACAGCGTAGAATTAAAAATGTTAACGATAAAATTTCACTGGCTAAAACGTGAAAAAAAAAAAGGACTAGCGGAGGATAAAACAAATTCAAACTATACAGACTTACACTTTTGACGGGTAACAGATTAGTAATGGGTGGTCGGGGATACTTAGAAGTGTAATTGACCGATACACGTTATTTAGTAATGGTTAATTCAAAAGCAGAGGCGTAGCCTTGATGATTGGTCAATCTTTGAGCATAGGAACAGACTGATGAATGGGGAAACCGGGTAGATGGTTATTATTGGGTACATTATTTTAAAGGTGGTGGGGTCACTGGGATGATCGAGTGAAGTTGACGGTAGGTGCTGCCATTGTAACTCGCAGAACCGTAAGTATTATCCGTTCTAATACCCAGAATACACTTTTTCATAGGCAGGAAGGAAGGGCCAAGGCAATAGCCCTCAAAAACGTCCCCCCACCTCCCCAATAGAAGAAGTCTAAATCGTGATTTTTCGTTAGTTTAAACGAAAATATCACGACTTAACCTAACCAATCGTCAAGGGCGTACAGTTGACCTAACCAATCGTCAAGGGCGTACATTTGACCTAACAAATCGTCAAGGGCGTACAGTTGACCTAACCAATCGTCAAGGGCGTACAGTTGACCTAACCGGGCATTCAGTTGACCTAACCAAATTATCAAATTCTTTTCATAACACCAGGGTTGCTAGAAAATTTGAGCCCGAAGTAGCGAAATTTTTGCTTAAAATTTAGTTCTACATAATTTAGGACCGTCACATTTAGGACATAATTTAGGACCGTCAAATTAGCTAACGTTACGCCCATTTTTAAAAAAGGCGACCGCACAGTAGCTAGCAATTATAGGCCTGTTAGCTTAACGTCAATTGTCGGTAAACTTTTGGAATCTGTTGTTGGGGATCGTATCGTCGATCACTTAGAAATTCGCGATTTGATTAATAGTAGTCAACATGGGTTTCGACGCCATAGATCTTGTTTAACTAATTTGTGAGAATTTTATAACGAAATAGTGCGCGAATACGATAGGCACAGAGCGGCTGACGTTATTTATTTAGACTTCGATACAGTTCTGCATAGAAGATTAATTGCGAAGGTTAAAGCGCACAGTATTCGCGGTCAGGTAGCTAATTGGTTAGAGGAATGGCTTCGTGCCAGGAAAGAGGGTCGTTGTTAATGGGAGGGAATCGGGGTGGCTGGATGTAGGTAGCGGTGTCCCTCAGGGTTCAGTGTTAGGCCCATTGCTATTCGTAATCTACATTAACGACATAGATGTAGGCTTGACCAGTAACGTGTCAAAATTCGCGGACGATACTAAAATAAGCGGTACAGTTCTTAACGTGGACGATAGAAATAGGCTCAAAGACGATGTTTATAGGATTATGGAATGGACGGACGAGTGGCAGATGCAATTTAACGTAGACAAATGTAAAGTTTTGCATATAGGTTCTTGTAACAATAATTACACGATGGACGATAGACAGTTAGCGAGCGTTGACGAGGAAGTAGATTTAGGCGTACGCGTATCTGAGGATTTAAAAGTTAGGAACCAGTACCTGGAGTCTTGCGCAAAAGCTAATAAGATGTTAGGCTTCATAGCGCGTAATTTCGGATTTAAATCGAAGAATATTATATTGCCCCTTTACAAGGCCTTAGTCAGGTCTCACTTAGAATATGCCGTTCAGTTTTGGTGCCTGTATTCGCGTGAGAATATTGATAGGTTGGAAGGGTTCAGCCACGCGCCACGAAACTAATTCCGTCACTACGCAACAGGTCTTACGAAGATAGGATTAAAGAGTTAGACTTGCATTCACTCGAAACTAGGAGATTAAGGGGGGGAACTTATTGAAGTTTTCAAAATCGTTAATAAAATCGATAACGTAAATTTTGACAAATTGTTCATTTCCGATAATAGCAATACTCGTAATAACGGATTCAAATTACGTGGCAGACGTTTCATTACTAACATCGCTAGAAACATTTTTACATTTAAACTAATTGATATATGGAATAATCTAATAATAATAACCTAACCCATTACTTGGCTTTTATGACCTAATTTTACCAACTGTTCTTACCTTCTACGGATCGAGTGTACACACGAGCTACCCCGGTTAAGATTCGGTTTAGCACCGGGAACCGAATTTTTGCATTGAAAAATAGGTTTAAAGGATGTAGAATTTGATTGCAAATCGATTTTGTAATAAAGCATTTTTTGCGCAAATTCATATTTACTGAGTTATAAAAAAATTTCGAAAAAAAAAAATCGGGACGATGCTCTCAGTTTTCATAGATGTCCCGATGTGACGTAACATCAGCTGACTGCAATTAACCAATCGGCTATTGCTAGGTTAGGTTAGGTTATATATATATAAGGTTTAAGCGGGATAATGTTAAAAGAAAGGGGTTTAATGGGTGGGTATATATATATATATATATATATCCCCACCAATTAAACCCCTTTCTTTTAACATTATCCCGCTTAAACTGTCTGATAGATTAATAAGATAAAACTATTAAATAATTTATTTATTACACATTTGCACAAGAAGCGCAAGAAATGAAGGTCACATTTGCATAAAACACAGTGAAATATCATACATCAGAAAAACCTATTTTCGTGCAAAAAATTGGGTTCCCGGTGCTAAACCGAATCTTTACCGCTACCTCTTCAAGAAATACCTCAAGCTTATATAACCATGTACTTAGGACAACCCAGCATAGTGTACGTCCAGATACCCAAGTAGTCAAAAATTTACCTAGACCTACAAGCTAGCTTCTAGGCGCTGCGCGTGGCAATAACCATTTTGGCGTCCCAAATTATTTAACCAACCAAAAATAAACAGCACTCCAACACTTCCAAATTACTTGTTTATGTTAATTGACTGCCCGGTTAGGTCAACTGTACGCTCTTGACGATTGGTTAGGTTAAGTCTTGATATTTTCGTTAGTTTAAACGAAAATATAACAACTTAACCTAACCAATCGTTAAGGGCGTACAGTTGACCTAATTGGTTGGTTGAATAATTTGGGACGCCAAAATAGGATATCGCCCTGTGCGTAATGTTTTTAATTTTACCTAATTCTTTGGAAACTATTAAGAATATTTTAATATTTAATGCATTATTAATGTGTAAATAATCCTGTAGGCCTTTGACTAATTGGATACCTAGACCTATATTTCGCTAGACTGTCCTAATCATAAGCCTACAACACTCACGCCAAATAAATCGAAAACCATGCTTTTCACCATTTTTATGCATTTTACACTTCAACACTTCCCACAATTTAAATCGCTCTTCGCCGTTCTCAAATTGTAAATCACAGCCAGTTCGTACTTGTCCTCCAAGAATGAATGAATGAATAACTGCTTCACCGGCGCTTCAACTACTAAGGTCATATCGCGCCGAAACCAAAGTAAAGAGAGAGCACAAAGGGATGGGTAAGGAGGAATTTGAAGGAGCAACAGTTAAGGAAAAGTCGTGGGAGAGAAAAGGAAAGACACCATGATCAGCAAAGGGAGGAAGAAATTACACTCAAGTCATGTTAAATAGAGAGTAGAAGGCCAATTTGACGGAGAAGAGAGAAAAGCGTGTCCTTTGGTACTGGCGTAGAGTCACCCAACAAAATAGTAAGAGTGGAACCTGAAGGGCAAAAAGGGAGGAACTGGGAGCGAGCAACTGCAAAGGCAGCACAAACCAAAAGCAAATGAGGGGTCCCGCGTCTTAAGGTACCTAAGCGCCAAAATTAAAATTCATCAGAAATCGCCTCCAAAGTTCAGCAATATTCTGGCAATAGTATCTCTGTTATTAATTGAGCTAGAACGTTCATTTTTGGCTAAATTAGAGTTCTAAGTATGCTAATGAAGATGTTGATGAGTTTTTGGAATAGATTTTCATATTTTATATTTATATATATTTTTTTATTTTCTTATTATGCCGAACTTCGGGTGAACTTTTGGCTGGCGATAGAAGTGAAAAAAGTAGTTCGCTTCATAAGGTTTTCAACCATACTTCTAGTGTCGTAAGGTAATTATAACCCAAACCACGCGATAGAGGAAGGGTGAAAATAGTGATATCCATCAAAAACACGTTTTCGCCTGTGGTGGCGCTTAGGTACCTTAAGACGCGCGACCCCTCAAATGTGGAACAGAGAGAGGAATGCCGCATGGGCAGGAGGGGGCAACATCTCCCGTCATAAAATCCTCACGCTGACAGGAGGAAGGCCACCGTCGAATCGTGGGCTTCAACGCCCTCAAGGAATTCCCAGACACATCCTCCCACTGGTGCTGCCACCGCCGAAGGAGTGCCTCCCGGAAAACCCTCGTAAAGTCCGACGCCGGGAGAGGCGTGTTAGGGTCGAAAGGCAGGGAGGACACCTCCCTCGCCGCGGCGTCCGCGCGTTCTTTGCCCGGAACACCAACGTGGGAAGGCACCCAACAGAAGGCGACTACCTTACTGCGTGATGAAAGAAGGATCAGCCAGTCCTGAATCTCGCACCAGTGGGTGCGGAGACAGAAGAGAGGACAGGGTCTCAAGAGCGCTACGGGAGTCAGAATAAATAATAAACGATGTAGAGGGGAGCTGAGAAAGGAGCCGAAGGGCCAAAAGAATAGCCGATAGTTCCGCTCTAAAGATGGGAGCCGCTGGTGGGAGGGATAATGATTTAATTTCCGATGGGAAGACGGCCGCGCAGCCCACTCCAAGTGGAAGCGAGAGCCGTCAGTGAATACTGGGATAGAGTCAGCATGAGAAGAGGAATGGGATAAGAATAGTTGCCGAAGGGCGGATGGATGAAACTGGGACTTTGGTACAGAAGAAAGGAGGGAGCAGATATGGAGAGGAGAAACGGTCCATGTGGGGGTAGTTGGAGGGGGGAGAGGAGAGCACTCGCCCCTCCATCCCCAGAGAAGACAGGACTGGAGCCATTCGGAGACCAAATGGTCCGATCAAGTGGGGATGACGGTCAAAGCAAGCCACAGTGGAAGGGCCAAAGAGGGATTGGAAGACCGGGGTGGGAGAGGACTGCCGAACACGAAAAAGGTATTTGAGACCCTCCAAGGTACGATGGGCATCCAGTGGGAGATGGCCACTCTCTGCATACAGGCTAACGATTGGAGAAGATCGGAATGCGCCAGTGCTGATGCGCCCACCTAGGAGCGAATCGGGTCCAGCATGCGCAGAGTGGAGGCAGGAGCGGAGGAATAGGCCTGACAGCCATAAACCAACTTACTTTGGACCAGGGAGTGGTAGAGCCGCCAAAGAGTATGGCGGTCAGCACCCCAGTCAGTATAAGAGAGGAACTTGAGAAGGGTACAAGTCTGAAGGCACGACGCCTTCAGAAACTTCAAATGGGGGATCCAGGAGAGGTTGGAATCAAGGAGATCCAGAAATCTAGTTTCGGGCACAACGGAGACTGGTGATCCATAGAGAGAGAGAGGGGGGGGACGGCAGGGCAGCAGCGGCGTCGGTAAAAGTGCATTGCCACCGTTTTTGAAGGGGAAAATCGGAACCCGTGGTATGTGGCCCATTTGGAAACCGAATCCACGGCCCGCTGGAGGATATGTTCAAGGAAGGTAGATCGGGAGCGGGAGCAATATTTGACTAGGTCGTCTACAAAAAGGGTGGCCGTAATCCCCGGGGGTAGAGCCGTCACCATGTCATCGATCGCCAAGGCGAAGCAAACGACGCTCAGGACGCTGCCCTGGGGAACTCCCTCCTGCAAATGCACAGAGAGGGAGGTACCCCACCTGAACTCGAAAGGAACGGGAAGTCAGAAAGTTGGAGATAAAGGGAGAAAACCTCGAAAGCCCAAATGGTAAAGTTTTCGGCAGATCCACCACCGCCAGATGGTGTCATACGCTTTCTCTAAGTCAAAAAAGACTGCGTAAAAGATGACGTCGCTCTGCAAATGACACACGAAGCGCAGTTTCCAACTGAACTAAGATGTCAGTGGTGCTACGGCCCCTGCGAAAACCGGTCTGTGTAGGGGAAAGTAAATTGTGGCGTTCTAGGTGCCACATCAGTCGCCGAGAAACCATCTTCTCTAAAAGTTTTGAGAGGCAGTTAGTGAAGGCTATTGGGCGGTAATTAAGAGATGTTGGGTCCTTACGGGTTTAGGAAAGGGGAGCACCACTGCACCGAAGGGTGTAGGTGGCGAAGCACTTCGAAATGAATGCCGTCAGGGCCGGGAGCAGAGTTGCCGCAAGAAGCTAACGCCGATCTCAGCTCCGACATAGAAAAAAGGCGGTTATAGGGGAAATTATTGGGAGTCTGAAAAAGGTGAGGGGAGCGAACAAGCAAAGTCTTACGGCGGAGGAAAGCAGGATCACGGTGGTCGTGTCGGGAGATGGAGGCTATGGTCTCGGTCAAGGTCTCGGCCACTACAGTAGGAGAGGACACTGGGCGTCCGTCGATCGTGAGGACAGGAGAAGGATGAGAAGTGGATTTTCCAGAAATTTTCCGAATCTTGTGCGACGGGCCTGAGCTCGCGCACGTTTAAAGGCTATTGAATTTGCTAGGGATAGATTACGTTGAAGACGGCGAAAGGCCGACTTCTTAGCCTGAACAGCCAGAGTGCATGACGGGGTCCACCATGGAACCGAAGGGGCAGAGGTGCGGAGAATGGAGGGCAGAGGTGCGGAGAATGGAGGACAGAGCAGCACAGGTGATATGATCTGTGAGGTAGGTGGAGGCAGCATCAACAGTCAGGAAGTTACTCAGAGCGGCAGAGGTTTGACTTTCGGCGTAGAAAAGAGGCCAGTCAGCTTTAGCGAGGGACCATCGGGTAGGAAGAGCGGAGGAGCTGGGAGTCCGGGACGTACGGAGGAGGAGGGGGAAATGATCGCTACCGTAAAGGTCTGGAGTGACAGACCAGAAGTCAAGGAAGGCGGAAAGAGAAGTAAGCGAAAGATCTATGGAGAAAAATGTACGGGTTTGGAGGTTAAAAGCTGTGGGCTGGCCGTTGTTGAGAAGACAGACAGTAGTAGTTGAAAGAAGGGAGACCAAAACGCCACCCCGCTGATTGGTGACAGTATCACCCCACAGAGGATGGCGCGCGTTGAAGTCTCCCAGAAGGAGGAAAGGGGAGGAAGCTGCAGGATGAGAGCGGAAAGATCGTCAACAGAAAGTTCGTGTGACGGGGGTAGATATAAAGAGCAAACTGAATATAAATGATCTAGGAAAACCTGAGCCGCCACTGCCTGGAGAGGGGTGTTGAGGGGAAGGGGAGTAGATGGCACATCAGAACGGATGAAAACTGCTGTGCCCCCACGGGGGCCTGCATCAGACGTAGAGGGGGAGAGATATGATGAAAACCTTCGGAGAGGACGTAAGGGGCGAACCCCAAGTTGGGTCTCCTGAAGGCAGACGCACACTGGGTCAAAATCCTGGATAAGGAGAAGGAAGGCCTCCCACTTAGGAAGGCCTCGGCAATTCCATTGAAGGATAGCTGCCATCAAGAGCGGAATACAGGGGGAGCGAGAGACGTAATCGGGCGAGATTTAGAGACATGACCAGGACGACGAGCTGACGAAGCTGGGGGGCGGGTTGAAGAAAGGGTGATTGAGGAACGGATGAAAGGGGATGGATGGGGGTTTAGTTTTCAGGGGGGTGAATGCGAGAATGAGGGTAGGAAGCAGTGTGGGGTGAATCTAATTTCTGAGAATATGCCTGGGGAATCGGGAGGTCAAGGAGGGAGCGGGGCGGAGAGGAAGGGTGTTCAAAGCGGGCCGGGGTGGATCCGGTTTCCGGGGTGGAGATGAAGATGCTAAGGGCATCGGGAGGTTACCGAGGAGGGGGAGGGTGGATGTCGGCTTGAATTTGAATTTCAGAGGCCGCATGACCACCATCAGGAATAGACGAGGGAAGGGGACGATCGCGAAGGGAAAGAGGTGAATTTAGAGGAGACGGCAAAACGAAAGGGATCTCTGAAGGCGGAAGGGATACGAAGGTAGGAGGAAGAGAACTGGTGGAAGAGGGAGCAAGGGGACGAGAAGACGGGGGGCCTGAGCAAGGAAGCTTAGCAGAGGGACCCAAACGCCGGGGACTGGCGATGGGTCGTTTAACGGAAGAGCGCGGAGGGGAGGAGAGTCCAGAAGAGGGGGGGGCGGTTTTCGCTATATATGCTGAAATGTCAGCAATGGTTTCAGGAGGGAGAATAAGCGGGTTAGTTGTTACTGAGGTGGAGCAGATGGGAACAGTGGAATTGGAAGTTCTAGGGGAACGGGTTGGAGGAACATTGAACACAGTGCGTGGAAACGACGAGGAGGAAGAGGACGGGATAGGGGGACGGGTGGACGAGGCCTGATCAGGCCTAGAGTGATAGGGTGTGGAAGAGGACGGTACGGAGGTGGACGAAGTCCGGGGCGAACGGGAAGTAGTCGGGTGGGAAAAGCGGTGTTTGAGCAAAAGTAAGGCCTGGGCAAGACGAATCGGGACCTAATGGGGGCCCTCGCTTCTTCAAAGCTGACCTTGTCTGATTCCCGGACCGACAAGACCTCACGCTCGAATAAGTAAGTCGGACAGGAAGAGGAGGAGGCGGCGTGGTCTGGGGATGTAACGACGGACCGGAAATTGAAGATAACCAGCCCTAATTTTCTCGGGTAACTGGGAACGAGCAAAGGTCAGAATCAATAAGAGGGATGGAATCCTTGCCCCATGAACCATACGGGATGGGCGGTAACACGGGTCACTTTCTGAGAGGAGAGGCGGGTAAGAAGATCCGATTCTGAGTATTCCAAAAGGCGGGGAGCATGTACTACACCCGTACAAGTGTTAACCCTTTGAGGACCACGGGACATATGTGTCCCAGCGAAATAATAATATAAATTGTACAATGATGCAACGTTTCTACAAATACATCTTAATATTTATATAGGTATCGTTTAGTTGTTGGAAAATTAACCCCAAAATGGGTCATTTAAGTGACTATAGTTACTAACATATCTAATTGTGAATACCAATAACACCTAAACTTTCAAGTTCAAAGAAACGTATACCGGTCGTCAAAGAGTTAAAGGAAGAGTGGGGGAGGCAATCCAGGAGAACAGAAGCCAGGGTGGAGAGGGAAGAAACCTTCTGGTGTTGGGCTCTGGAGGAGACCTCTACCACACGAGAACCATCATTCTGGGGCCACATCTGTGGGGGGAAGTGAAGTCATCATAGACCTCAAATATATCCCGTTGTGAGAGGGGGGAGAGGCGGAAGAACTGAGGACCAGAAACCGAAGGTAATCAGGGTCAGAGTCGTCAGCTCCCACAAGGGGGTCAAAAGACTTGCGGAAATAAGACATACGAGAAGTCTTTGAACGAGGAGGACGCAAGTGTTCCGCAGCCCGAGGGGGGTCAACCCCATCAAGATGCGGTCTTCCAGTGGTAGAGGACTCGAGGACCTGGTTTCCCACCACCCGAGTGCTGTGCTAAGAGAAGGAGTAGTCCGAGAATTAGACGCAGAGGTCTAAGTCGAGGAGAAGAAGCCATAGCAAACAAAAGGAAAGCTTCATCCCCCGCGCGCATCCAGCCACCACCGACTCCAACGAGGGAAAGGCGAATCGTGGGCACACTCGGTCCCACCGCCAATAGATGTCACGCAGGAGAGATACACCCATACCCAGTCCCCGTGCCTAAAAGGCGGCCATTCTCATCCAACGCGCGGTGAAAAATGGCAGGGAAGGGCTTGGGTTTGGTTTAAGAGCGACAAGGGTGAAAGACAATCACCCCCCTCACCCAATGTCCAAAACAAAGCCAAATGCGAAGAGGGGGAAGAAAAAAAACGCCAGGAGGACTGGGGGGAAAGGAGGAAAAAGAAATAAATAAATATAAGCAGGAGATAAGCCGGGTCCCCAGACGAGTCCAATGATCCACGAAGGCAGAGAGAGCCCTTACATCGAAGGAAGATGCATTTCCACACTGGCCATAGAGGGACGCGCCCTAAGCTCCGGACAAAGCAAAGGGAGTCTGTCTTCCAAGAATTTATATAAAATTTATACCATTTTGGGACAAACACCTTGACATGAATACACTCAAATTATGTAGTAACTTACAGTATATGTAATTGAATGACGCGTGTGCACAGCTTTGTAAATGGAAGAAATAGCTATGAAGTCTACATCAGTTGTATCATGTGTGGGTGGAACATCGCCGATTGACTCCTGTCTAAATTGGACATAATCATTTAAATTAGATTCATTTCTAGAGATGTAAATTGACCCCATAAATCTTAGATCAGTTTCACACGTTAACTGACAAACGATTGAAAAACTATTGAGAGTAACCTGGTGGTTACAGTTAAACTATCATCCGAAATGGATGATTTAGTTGGTTTATTTAAGGGCAAGGAGGTTCTGCTACTAACTCTCAAATGCTCATCGACCCTCGTTTTTCATTGGCGTGAAGTGAAGCCAATATACGTAGCAACATTACAGCCACAATGAAAAGCATATAAGAGTCGAGACATCAGGGACTTAGGCACTCTCTCTTTATAACTGAAAAAGGAACCAATGGTGAAAGTATTGTCACAAACCTAAAATCAATTTGTGGGTAAAGTGGAATTAATAAGAACTTCAAGTCGGTCTCATTCTTCTTCCTAATGTATCCATAAAATGGGAGCTGAATGTATTTGATATCTTTGGGAACCTTAGGAGTTGGATATTTAGGGCTATAAATATTATTTAGACATGATCTAACGCAGTGTTTCTCAAATGGTGGGTCGCCACCGGGTTTCCAAGGGGGTCGCGAAATGTTTTACGACCCCTGTAGTAGTGATTTGTGCCCAAAAAACAAAAACAACCACGTTTCGCGAGTTTGTTTACCCCTGAAGGGATGATAAGGCCTCGCCGACCTAAGACCCTGACACGGGGGTCGTGGGGCAAATCCGGTTGAGAAACACTGACCTAACGTATTTAGGGACCAGGTTAGCAGGGTAGAGATTGTCGTGAAAGTACATGGCAAAATAAAGTTAATTCTGAATGGAAATATTGATAGGAAGAGCAAATTTTATAAGCAGAGTCAATAAGTGTCTTGATGGAATTAATTTTGTAAATGAAGGATACATCACTTAAACAGTTGATACCTAAACCATTAAAACTCTATTTCTGAAACGTACAAGTAGTAAAGTTATTGTTTAATTTTGAGATTTTAACATCGAGGAATGTCAAGTGGGAGTTGACTACTTCTTACGTAAATTTAATACACGGATGTTTCGAATTTGGATAAGGGAAAAATTGTGGTACGTATGAACGGCGTTTGAATAGAAGGAAAGTATCATCAATGTATCTACGATAGAGGAGTGGTGTGAAATACGAAGGACAATCATCAAGCCAATGTAACTCGCAAAAACATAGGATTACATTGGTAAAAGTGGGTTCAAGGGGGAACCCCATTGCCATACCGTCTACCTGTTTACACAAGGTGTTATTAAAAAAGAAAATAGTATCTTTCACAACCAAATTGAGCAAAGTGATAAAATCTGCCCGATTAAAATTTAAAACTTGAAAATTACTATAAGGAAATAAGCATTAACACAAATATCAATAGTTTCTTGCACAAAAACATTAGTGAAAGAGGGTTCGATGTCAAAACTGGATATAAATAAATTATCGGCATTTGGAAGTGAGGTTATTTCTTCAACGAAGGAAAATGAGTTACAAACCGTGTAGCAATTGGCTATCAGTTTGGAAAGCAACGGAACTAAAAATTTTGCTAAAGCAAAATAATGCGAAGTACAGGCAAATAAAATTGGTCTAACGCGCACATTCGGTTTATGGACCTTTGGTAATTCATACAGGGTACCTGGTGCTGCTCTAGAGCTGAAAAGGTTACTGTAGGATATTTTGTCGATAACATTCTTATCGAACAATTTATGCAAAATTCGATTCATTTTGTCTTCGAGATGAAGTGAGCAAGCGAATAAATAAAGGGGTTCTCACGCAAAAGTAAGAACTTCGTTGGATCTTTAATAATGTTAAGGGTTTTATTTATGTAATCAGTTTTGTTCACGAAAACGATGCCCCTACCTTTATCTGACCTAGACATAATCAATGATTCATCGTTAGGAAATGTCTTCAAACATGCTAAATCACTTCTGCTAATTAATGAGGAGAATATTTTGTATGATTTAAAATTATAAAAGCATTTCTTTGAAATGTTAGTAATTCCTAACTTACTGTAATTGCATCAAGTTTACTCCTGTCAATGATGTAAGTTTTAAGATTAAAAAACATGTTAAAAAATATTTATAATAATAATAATGCGGTTTAAAAGTGGGGATTCTAAAATCCAAACCTAACGATACGAGTCTCTTCTCATTGGGAGAGCGAACACTACTGGAGTAATTAAAATAACCGGATCACCTGAAGATCACGGCCCCCAGCCTTCTCTAGTTAGCCTTATAAGGCTTCTCTAGTATAAGGCTAACTAACGAAAATATCACGACCTAACCTAACCAATCTTTAGGTTAACTGTACGCCCTTGACGATTGGTTAGGTTAGGTCGTGATATTTTCGTTAGTTAGCCTTATAAAGCTAACTAAAGAAGGCTGGGGGCCCCGATCTTCAGGTGATCCAAATAACCTTATCCGGGACAATATTGTGAAAACTCGAGTGTACACCAAAGTTTGAAGGCAACTTTTACTTTCTTAAGAAAGTCATTAATCTTATTAATAAAAACTTTAACGTATAAGAAATCCAAGTAATATAATTGTTCTTTAAAACTTTCACATAAACTATTGGATCACTTTAACATATTGCTTCTCAAAGCATTCGGGAAGCAATATGTTAAAGTGATCCCTCCTGGGAAGCAACATGTTAAAAAGAGAAAGGTTGGTTGGTTAGAAAGAGGTTGGTAATCTAGGAGATTGCTTCCTCGGAAGCAATATGTTAAAGTAATCCCAACAATTTATTATTTATTGCAAACATATAATAAATAGAGAACTATTATTTACATAGATAGGATAAAATTTGAATGCCCGGTTAGGTCAACTGTACGCCTTGACGATTGGTTAGGTTTAGTAGCAATATTTTCGTTGGTTAGGTCAACTGTACGCCCTTGACGATTGGTTAGTTTTAATGAAAATATCACGACTAAACCTAACCAATCGTCAAGGGCGTACAGTTGACCTAACCGGGCATTCAAATTTTATCCTATGTAAATAATGGTTCTCTATAAACCTTATCCTAAATATTGGGAAGCAATATGTTAAAGTGATTAACACTGGGAAGCAATATTTTAGTGATATACACTGGGAAGCAATATGTTAGAGAGAGGTTCCTGGGAAGCATTATGTTAGTGATCCAAACTATTAAATTCGCAACATTTTAAAGACTTTAGCTTACGTTTAATTTCATTAAGGCGTTTATATTGAAAAGATTTACAATATTATTATCATACAAGTGTTTTCTGTAAAGAATAAACTTAAAGAACTTTGGAATGTAACTGTTGGCCTTAACACATATAAAGGAATTCAAGATCAGTCTTTGAAAACCTTTTATGAAATTTCTCGAATTTGCGGTAGTTCATTAACATCAGACGGCCATATCTATCCTATAGAATTCTGGACAAAGGGACAAAGGCTTATTCTTAGGGAAACGGCATTTCAAAATGAATAAAATGACAAATGGTTGAACTAACATTCTTTATTCACACAAACGTTTCGAGAGTCTTAACTCCTATCTTCAGTGGTCATGGCTAAAAGAAGAATAAGACTATCTACCTTCCTGATGTTTCGACTCTATATGCTTTTACAATGTGGCTGTAATGCCACATGTATTGGCTTCACTTCACGCCAATTAAAAACTAGGGTCGATGAGCATCTGGGAGTTAGTAGAAAGACCTCCTCACCCTTAAATAAACCAACTAAATCATTTATTCAAGATCATACTTTAAATTGTAACCACCAGGTCACTCTCAATAGGTTTTCAATCTTTTGTAAGCCAACCCGTGAAACTGATGTAAGACTTATGGGGTCAATTTACACCTTTAGAAATAAATCTACTTTAAATGATTATGCTTCATCAACAGAACTGAATATTGCAATATACCGTAATGTACTGTGTTTTGTTATTTTAATTGTTTTAAATCCTGTACCACCATATACTCAACCATATATCAATAAAACCTATATACATTTTAAGGTTCTCCTTTCAATTTTTAATGTAATAGTTTTATTCTTCCTTTACTTATTGCCACTGAAGATAGGAGCTAAGACTCCCCAGCCGTTTGTCATTTTATTAATCTTGAAATGCCGCTTTCCTTCCTGAGAACAAGCCTTTGTTCAGAATTTTATATATTATATATATAATATATATATATATATATATATATATATATATATATATATAATTAAAAAGGCTTTCCGCAGCAGGGACTATTTTGATTGGTTCTATATAAATAGAAACCAAAGAGAGTTTGGCTTAAACAAAACAATGTAAAACCGATTTTAAAACAAAGAAAATCTACGGAAGTGAGGTAAATTGGATTTGTTTTGATTTATTATTTAACTCTTTTTTTTTTTTACTTCAATTTTTAAAATTTAATTTCTAGTTTTGCTCTTATATATATTATATATATATAGGGGCGTAGGCAGGGAGTGCTGAGGGGGCTTATATATATATATTATATATATATTTTTTGGTTGTTTAGCCTCCTTCGCAACATCTAAGGTCATATGACGAAGGGGACCTACAGCTTTACGTGGGATCCGAACCACGGGTCGCTACATAATCTGGGCGCGGAGGCCGGTCTCCCATCCAACTACAGTACTACCAGACCCAATGTCGCTTAACTGCGCTGATCTCCGGGAAGCGGTGTTACGACATTGGCCACGACGTAGCCCATATATATATATATCTATCAGGTCATCCCATAAGTAATGTCGTCTTTTATGATAGATTAAGTTTAAACTAGTCCTACTCGGTTTAAGCATAAATTTTCCGAAGGTTATATCTAAGAGGAGCTCTATCGTGTTTCGCTACATACTTTACAGACCTTGACCAGTGAAGACGTGTGTTTTGCTTTATGTGAACCCCTCATAAACATGGCGGTATCAGAAGAGCATATCAGGCATATAATTCTTTACGAGTTCAAAAAAGGGAATAGTGTTACTGAAGCAACGCGAAACATTCAGGAAGTTTATGGCAACGATATTCTGCATGTGAGGAAATGTCAAAGATGGTTTCAAAAGTTTAGGAATGGCGACTGCTGTTTGACAGATGCAGCACGCTCTGGACGCCCTGCTGAGTTTGATGCTGTCCTGCTGTTAGCCGCACTTGAAGAAGACTGGTCAACAACTGTCGAAGAATTGGCCCAGAAACTCAATTCATCCCCGTCCACCATCCATCGACATTTGCAACAATTCGGGAAAGTGCCTAAGTTAGGAAAATGGGTGCCACATGAACTGTCGGTCGACAATCTGAGGGTACGGGTAAACATTATCACAGCTCTTCATTCCCGTGAACTCTAAGATCCGTTTTTGCACCGTTTAGTGACTGGTGATGAAAAGTGGATACTGTACTAGAATGTTAAGCGCCGTCGACAGTGGGTTTGTGCCGGAGAACCAGCAACACCACAGCCAAAACCAAATCTTCACCCTCGGAAAATGTTGCTTAGTGTTTGGTGGGATAAAGGTGGTGTAATACACTTTGAAACCTTACCACACAACCAAACAATCACCGCTCAAGTCTACTGTCAACAACTGGATCGATTGAACACTGCACTAAAAGGAGAGAGATCATCTTTGGTTAATCGGAAAGGAATCGTGTTCAACCACGACAACGCACGTCCTCATACCGCTCGGATCACTTCTGCAAAAATTGAGGAGCTTGGGTGGGAAAAACTTCCACATCCTCCATATTCTCCAGACCTTGCGATTCAGATTGTCATCTCTTCAGGAGTCTGCAAATCTATCTTGACGAGAAACAGTATACTTCTTTAGATGACCTGCACACCAGTCTTTGTACGTTTTTTGCCTCAAAACCGCCTGAATTTTATAAACATGACATTGAAAAGCTTGTAGGACGTTGGCAGAGTGTCATTGATTCCGATGGAAAATATATACTAGATTAAAAAGTTTCAGTTGAGTTTTTTTTTTTTTGTCCTTCAAATTCAGATCTAAAAACGGCATTACTTATGGGATGACCTGATATATATATATATATATATATATATATATATATATATATATATATATATATATATATATATATGAGAGAGAAAGAGAGAGTTAAAAAAAAAAGAGGTTCTTTTGTTCGCTTTTCTTAAAAGATATTTTTTTACCGTATTCAATAGAAAATCCGTTTACATCGAAAATAAATATATAGTTTCGATAAATTACTTTTTACGTGTTGTAAAAACATATTTTAAATATATAAATATACTTCCTTTTAATTAAACTTAGATGTACAGGCTACAACAAAGGCTCTTAATTTTTTTTCAGTTTCTTTTATATTTCAACCCCGAAATAGAGATAATTATACGTACAATAAAATAATTATTAAATGTTATAAAAACAAAGAAAATATTTAACAAGCGTATACGACTTTATATTAATTAATGTTAGGCCAAAGCCTTTTTTGGTACTCGCCCCATTTTGACCAAAAAAAATTTGCGAGGCCCTTTCCCTACATTATGATGCAGCACATACTTTAACTGCAAAAGCAGCTCCAAAACTATTTCCCAGGTGACTATGGAAGGCTCGATAACGGGTGGAAAGTTAACCCGTTCAATGAAAAAGTCGTCGTGTCTGCGAAACTGTGGGGAACCCAACACGATAAACTAATACAAGGTTTTCAAAAAGAAACGCAACCCACTGGAGAATGTATATTAGGGTTATGAGATTTTTATAACCTCATGTTCCTGTATCATAAATCGATGAACGTTTGCCTCCTGACAATGAAAATAACAGTTCTTTCGATATATTTTGAAAAAACTTCACCCCAAAATAAAAAATAAAAAATTAATAAAATAATAAATATTGGTTGCTCCTTGGTATAGCTATTGCAGATGGATCTCTGTTCCAGTGATTTTCCAGAGTATTTAGTGCTTTTCGGTATTGTTGCAAGATATTGGACAATTTATGATAATCATCAGGTAACCAATCTAGAATGGTGCAATGCAGCTGTCTCGAATATACTATATTTGCTTTCGGGGTGACATTTTTTTTTAATTCTGAGGAATTAGGCCCTTTTTTATTGTTTTCAAGCAAAAGTTCATCGATTGATAATACAGGAAACAATATTTATGACAAAAAATTAAAAAGTCATAACCCTAATGTATATATCATTGTAACTTAACCCTTTTTTTCCCGTTTTGAGTTGCGCTTCTTTTTGAACACCCTGTGAAACGTTTTTCTAAGAAAACTCTTTTTACATTTTTCTTTGACGATTGTACCGTGAATTATCTTAATATAACGCGGACATTTTTCCTTCTCCAACTAAGGGCTACTGGAGTTCACAAGGGACTTAACCTTTCCTCAGGGCCGGATAGGCCGTGGTGGACTAATAATAGCATAGCCACTCGATCACCCGACTTATCTGGCTTTTTATCCATGGGGATACATTTAGAACACTCGGTGTATTGTGACAAACACAGTAGATCAGCAAAAATCCATCAAAGAAACAAAGGTCATTCGATCCATTCAACAAGAATATTTTCCTGATACGCTGATGGAGTTCGAGCGTCGAAAACACATTGTAGCGACAAATGATGTTCATCTTGTGAAATTGTTCTAAACGAACAGTTTGGAAAGGTAAACAACCACCGATATTGTACACATATTGACATAGGCGTATGAGGCGGGGGCTCTGTGGGCGGCGGCAGCCCATCTAGGACTAGGGAATTTAGCATTTTCAGGGCAAATACTGAGCATTTTCTGGGCAGATTTTTCCTGACATTCCTTTGTTTTTGTTTTTTTTACTTCTTGAGGTGAATTAATTACTTGCTACTATACTTGTAGTTAATAATTAAAACGCAAGTTGAGGACTTACTGAATTCTATATAAACTGCAATAGTGTGCAATACCATAGTTTTGCTTGTCATTTAGAAATGTCGTAGCAAATATTTTATCCCATTTTTGTAAATTGTAATGTTTTTTATATCAAAAAGGCTTTAATATATGTTACTCATACTCTAACCTTTGTGTTATTTTATGCTATACATAGTGCTTAAGCGGAAATCAGGGCATCCTGAAAATTTTTAGGGTAAGTTTTTCCGCCCCCACAGTAAAGTGCCATCCCATACGCCAATGCATATTGATTAATAATAAGAAAAATTACCAATTATTTTTGTACCATTATTACTTCGACATCCTGTATATTCGACAGTAACAATTATTATGATCCTGCAGGGTGTCTCAGAAGTCGCGTACCACAGCGAAATGATTAAAACAGCTTTTGGAAATGATGCTCTCAGTGTAGCTAACATTTACAAATGGCACAAAAAGTTTAAAAATGGAGAAACATTTGCTCGTACCAGAAATCGAATCTGTTGGACATTTTCATCCGTAATGAGAAGTGGAAGGGCGGCCACTGCTTTCCTTGCCTTCAAGCGATACTTCTCCATTTTTAAACTTTTTGTGCCATTTGTAAACGTTAGCTACACTGAGAACATCATTTCCAAAAGCTGTTTTAATCATTTCGTTCGTCTCCGAACGCGCGTTGCTCCATTTCCGAGATTTCGACGTACTGCAAAAACACACCCTCCCTTTAAGCGGGGTAGGGTATGACTCAACCCCGCCGATTCAACTCCGAATGCACCGTTGCCAAATAATGTTTGTATAATTTATTAATCTTTCTTTAGTGCGATGATAGGTACTGAAGGAAATTAAAAACACTTGGAAGAACCATTGAAAACATAACTAATTATATTTATATAATATTTTATTTATATAATATGACCTAACCTAATCTAACTTAACCTTCACCAATTAACATTGGTGATGCTGATGACCGTATATTAAAACTAGTTTTAAGCTTTGAGCAACGATCACCATTAGAATATTTACGTGGGATTGCCTACAATTACCACGAATTAAAATCTGAACCTTTTAATCTTTTTTTAACGTAGTAGAATAAAGAGTTTCTAACAATTTTTAACTTTTTAAAGCTCTAATCTTCAAAAATAAATGTAATTCATTTTTTCATAAAAATGGAGTCGAGTCGGCTGGAGTTGAGTCGGCGGTGATGAATCGTCCCATCCCGCTTTAAGCGCTCCAACCAACTACTGACTCATGGTAGCAGATTTTGCTTCAGACTGCAGACGCCAGAGGGCAAGACGACTCGCATATGTAAATGGTTATTTCTTATTTGCATTCATTTGTCCATGGCAATAAAATTATCGATACTTTTGATCACTCCTCGTGTGTATATATATATATTATATATATATATATATAATATAATATATATATAATATATATATATATATATAGCCTTTGGTTAGCTTCCGCCCGAATTATTCATTCTGACGAAGGTCAAGCTTTTCACTCCACCTTAGACCTACAGTTTAACGTGGAATCCGAACCACGCCCCACCAGCAGCCGAGCGTCTTAACCACTAGGCCACCCAGGGTACCCATTTATCTACCAACCACTTTCTTTATTGCGTGGAAGGATGAACAGCTGGGTTTTGCTGCGCACTAGCTGCCGTCACCGGGTCTCGAACCCGGGGCCGATGGATTCGTAGTCAGCGACGCTAACCACTACACACCGAAGTATATGTATATATATATATATATATATATATAAACGGGTGCGGCAAAAGTAACGCCCTTTTAATAATTGTATCTTTATAGTTTTATACAGTATAACCAACCACAAAATTAATTAAATTCCAGTTATTTTTTAGTTTTTACTGAGAAAGTACTTATTATTTTTCTTAAAATGCTGTATTTTTCTTAAAAACCTTATTATTTCTCTTAAAATGCTGTAATTGATTTATTTCCTTCAATAAAAGAGAATAAACTAAAAAGGGCGTTACGTTTGCCGCACCCGTATATATATATGCAAATAAAAATGAAAAAAAAAATCACAAAATATAGTATAGCAAATTCTAAATGTAAGATATAAAGTGTAATAATAATATTATACACAATAATGGCAAAAATACAATGTTTTGTTGTTTCCAAAGTCCTTAACAAGATTCTCGTATTACGTAATTACCGGATGGGATGTGACACGAGTCTTTTCAGACAATGATTCTTCTTCACTGATCAGTTTGGTTAACGGCTTATCAAGTTTCCTCAAATTCAACTTTGCTTTCAATAACTGAGATATAATGGTGGTGAAACTCCGCGGATGAAAACATTGTTAAATAATTATTTTTGTGATTTTTTTTCTCTTTTTAAGTAAACTTGATTCAGCGGTGTAACATTAACAGTAAGAAAAAGCGGTTCGAGTTTGCGATGGAATATCAAAACTGGCGTGATATGTGGAAGAATGTTGGGGAGTGATGAAATCGAAATTGAACTATTTTCAAATGAAATGAAGACGTGGGTTTTTGTGACACGCCATAACCATGAAAAGTTTCAACCTAGCTGCATCAATAAGTATGTGAAACGTGGTGGTAAATTCTATGACGGTGTGGGGTTGGTTCCATTCAGCTGCAGTTGGATAATCTCATGGATAAAAAAAATCTGTAGTAATATAAATGAGACGCACTACCACAGAATATTTAGTTCAACCTGTAATGCCGAGTGGAGTACATTTAACCGAGAGGATCGATTTTGCAGCAACACAACGGTCCATAACAGTGCGATAAATCATAAGGTTTACTTGGACAGGCAAGATTAGATTGAGAAGGTTCAACTGTTTAAGTTCCCACTACAAAGTCCTGATCCAGAAACCTCTTTGGGCATTTATATAGAAAATAAAAGTCTTAAAAATAAAGCTAAACAGCAAGTCTACAGGACCTGTGGTCTACCGTCCATTTAAAATGGCAATCAATTAATTCCTAAGAAAATCTTTGTATATATTTCACTGTCCCCCGTATTTCATAATCTAACTTATGCATTAAATTAGAAATGAGAGCTCTTTATTTTTTTGTTTTCCTTTTGTTCAGAAATTATATATGGAGAGAATAATATATATATATATATATATATATATATATATATATATATATATATATATATATATATATATATATAATATATATATATATATACACACACACTGTGTATATATATATATATATTTTTTTTTTTTAAGTTCGGGAAGAACCGATTCGCCTCTATTTAAAAGGGCATATCTCAGCGGAAAAACAAAGAAAAAGTGAGAGGAAAGACAGAGGAAAAAGAAAGGGTGGAGGGGACAGTCGAAGTGGAAAAAGACCAAGGATGACAAGGACTGCAGGGTCGAGCCCCATCATCCTTGGGTGCTAGGGCCGGGAGGGCGCACGTGAAACCTCCAGGAACAAGCACGTACAAACGAGCACAAAGAGCACTCAAGAGCACGAGCTTAGAACCCCCTATATATATATCAGGGTGGCGTAAAACATATAGACATTTTCACGGTACAAGTTTTATGTAAATAACATTTACAGTGGAAATGGCACATTGGCACACGCCCATTTTTTTTTTAAACAAAACGTGAAAATTAATTTAAATTTAGTTTTATATTGTGTAAATATACGAGTCTTTGAAATTCATATTTCAAAATAAAAATTAGCCTAATAAGTTACATCTACACATTGTATGTGGATGCTAAATTTTTATTTTGAAAAGGAAAAATATGGGCGAATCTCAAGAATCCAGACGCAGTTTAGAGAGTCCATAACTTGGTAATATGTTAAATTAGGTTAGAGTTGGTTTGTTTCGGTTAAGCTAGGTTAGTAATTAGAGCGTATATGTAGACTTTAAACTGCATCTGGATTTATGAATTTTACTAAAATATAAGTTAATCACTATTAAAATGCATACATACCTTTCATCATACACACTGAACGGCTGAAAAATCGGCCCACTTGGAATATCGCGAAAAGCAAAAAATTGGTCAACCTTCTATCTATAAAAGTTTTAAAATTCGAAAATATAGTCTATAAAGCAACCAAATAACGAGACAAAACAACGTCAGCTGCGAACACACTAGCTGTAACGAATTTTCGACTTTTTTTAAGAATTCGACGGTATGATATTCAGTTGCTCTTAGACTGCTATGCCATTTTTTTCTTCCACTAGTGGGAGTAGGAATTTGCGTTTAGTAACAGATAGACTTCTAATTCTTTTGGGTTTCAGAATTGGATATTTACAATGGATTTGAGTGCCGTGAACGTCGCAAGAGTCGTTCCCCTAATTGAAGATAGTCGGAGCCAGCGTTAATCGTCGCTGATGCGCTAGGAATTTCAAGAACAACGGTTCAACGTGTCTACCAAAGTCATGTGGAGACAGGAGAGTACACCCGAAGACCAGGATCTGGAAGATCGCACTGCACATCTACCCGTGACGATCTTTTCATCGTCTTGAGTGTTTCGCGAGATCGTCGCTTGACTGCCACAAACGTCCGCAATGAGCTGGAAAAGTCTTAAGACGTCAGTGTATCGGAGCGAACCGTTAGAAAGAGACATGAAAAGTGGCTTACATGCTAGACGTCCAGCAATGGGCTCGGAATTGCTCCCACACCACGCAATGCTCGTCTTGCTTTTGCTCGTGAGCATGTCAATTGGACTATGGTCCATATGGGGACGAGTATTGTTCACGGACGAATCAAGATTAATCTTCGAACATCCGATGGACGGGAAAGAGTGTGGAGAAGAACAGGAGAAAGATTCGCACTTTTACGGAGAGGGTTGCTTTTGGAGAAGTCCAATTGACATGCTCACGAGCAAAAGCAAGACGAGCATTGCGGTGGTGTGGGAGCAATTCCGGGCCCATCACTCGACGTCTAGCATGTAAGCCACTTTCCATAAGTCTCCTTCTAACGGTTCGCTCCGATACACTGACGTCTCGAGACCTTTCTAGCTCATTGCGGACGTTTGTGGCAGTCAAGCGACGATCTCGCGAAACACTCAAGACGATGAAAAGATCGTCACGGGTAGATGTGCAGCGCGATCTTCCAGATTCTCGTCTTCGGGTGTACTCTCCTGTCTTTACATAACGTTGGTAGACACGTCGAACCGTTTTTCTTGGAATTCCTAGCACATCGGCGACGTAACGCTGGCTCCGACCACCTTCAATTAGGGGGACGACTCTTGCGACGTTCATTGCACTCAAATCCATTGTAAATGTCCAATTCTGAAACCCAAAAGAATTAGAAGTCTATCTGTTACTAAACGCAAATGCCTACACCCACTAATGGAAGAAAAAAGTGGCACTAGCAGTCTAAGAGAAACGGAATGTCATATTGTCAAATTCTTAAAAGAAGTCGAAAATCTGTTACAGCTAGTGTGTTCGCAGCTGACGTTATTTTGTCTCGTTATTTGGTTGCCTCACAGACTATATTTTCGAATTTTAAAACTTTTATAAACAGAAGCTTGCCCAATTTTTTGCTTTTCGTGATATTCCAAGTTGGCCGATTTTTCTGCCGCTCAGTATATATATATATATATATATATATATTATATATTATATACGTTTTGTGTGTGTGTAGTATTTTTATAACAGAAATGTGATCAACATATCACTCTTAATCAACCCATTAATTTTCACTATTTTTAGGGTCTGAATCCTGGAATTCATTTGGGATTGAACGTGGTCAACATTCAGGTCTCTCTTGTTTGAAGGAATGAGGAGTGGCTGTTGGAGGTTTCGGTGGAAAAGCATAAGCACCGTATCTAACCCAATAACCCTGGGTAATAGATTATAAAAACTGGATAAATGGATTTTTCCTCTTTTTTTTTAGGAGGAGGCGGGGTGAAGCGGAAGGAAATTTTATAAATTTAATTACCGACGTCGTTTCTCCCTAAAACTGATATCATTAATCCCTTCATGCACTGGCACTGACCTGAGGGAAGGGGTACACTGTTGCTTCGCTCCGACGATTCTCTTGTGCAGCGTAATGGCGTTGTGCATTACATTTAAGATGGACACGGCAGGTATCTTGGCTAATGTCCCTGCGGTACACAAACGTGGGTTAGGTTGGAAGATGTTGGCTATATAAAACATCAATTTAATGAGGTCGTTATTATTGCCCACTTAGTCCTCTAGCTCCAATTTATTATTCTCCCTTCCCCGTGGATCTTATTTCCCAAAGAGTTTTTTTTTTGTAGTAATCCGTACCAAGTTTCATTAACGATATAATTTATTTTTAGGAAACGGGCATCAAAGATGTTTCTATATAGTCTTCGGGATACAAAATTAGATTTATTTTTTTTAAACCTCTCAATAAAAAGTTAAATAAACTGGGATCTAATTTTAATAAAGTTTTATCAGTCTTTAAGACTTTTATTCAATTAAATAAAATTGATAAAAAATTTCAATTTCTTTTGCTTCACATTACAATCGATATCAGTTAAAAATGTCCAAGTTCAAATAGCGCCTCAAACAAATTTTAGTAAAGCCAAAAATTTTCAAGAACATTTTTAACAAAATCGAAGTATTTTGAATTTCTTGATGATAAAAGTATTAAAATGGTTAAAATCGCAACAACATGATTTACTTAGAAAAAAATTCCACTAACAATTTCTTTTCTTAAAATCCAACTCACAAACATTAAAAAGAAAAATGTAAAAAGTTAAGACTGTAAACGTAGATGCAACAACTTCACTCGCTGAAAATTATCTAACAACTCAACCTGATTAGCCAGAACAACCTAATCAACCACGATAATCATGGCACCGTCTCTGACAAGAAGCGTTCTTACGAAAATTAGTAATCGCATTCGCTGAATTTCGATAGTTACGTATTCAAAGGGAACGCAAATGTTAACAGCATTAATGAAGACCGGAACACTAAACTTTGGATTCTGAATGCATCCATATTATTATTATTATTATTAGTATATACTCGCGTCTGTATATATATATATATATATATGGGCTACGTACTGGCCGATGGCGTAACACCGCTTCTCGGAGATCAGCGAAGTTAAGCGACATTGGGTCTGGGTAGTAGTTGGATGGGAGACCGTCCTCTGCGCCCAGATTATGTAGCGACCCGTGGTTCGGATCCCACGTAAAGCTGTAGGTCCCCTCCGTCATATGACCTTAGATGTTGCGAAGGAGGTTAAACAACCCCAATTAAAAAAATATATATATATATATATATATATATAGTTACGATAGAAGTGTTCTTCGGGAACCTTATCCTCAATAGGAATATGAAAACAAGAGATACGACTCTCAACATTTATTGGCCAAACGTTTCGGTCCACTTTGACTCAGGGGCCATCTTCAGTGACTAAATAGAAGCATCTAAAAAAATAAACATAAAACTAAAGTAAATACAAATGTCAAACTGTACAATAATAAAATCTAATGCAAAAAAAAAGTTAAAAAGCTGTTAAAAAAAACTATCTGGATTTTAAAACAAAAAAGTAAAAATAAAACAAACTAAAATTTCAAAAATTAAAAAGTTTAAAAATGTTAAGTTTAAAATTTTAAAAAAATTAAATTTTTTTTTAAAAAGGACTAACCTGGATGGTAAAAGTTACAAATGACAAGTGGACAGAAAGGAAAAAACAACTTAATTTAGTGCGTTGTTTTTTTCCTTTCTCTCCACTTGCCATTTGTAACTTTTACTATCCAGGTTAGTCCTTTTGAAAAAAAATTTAAATTTTTTTAAATTTTAAACTTAACATTTTTAAACTTTTTAATTTTTGAAATTTTAGTTTGTTTCATTTTTACTTTTTTGTTTTATAATCCAGATAGTTTTTTTTTAACAGCTTTTTAACTTTTTTTTTGTATTAGATTTTATTATTGTACAGTTTGACATTTGTATTTATTTTAGTTTTATGATTATTTTTTTAGATGCTTTTATTTAGTCACTGAAGATGGCCCCTGAGTGGACCGAAACGTTTGGCCAATAAATGTTGAGAGTCGTATCTCTTGTTTTCATATTCCTATTATATACAGGGTGGGCCGTAAGTTTCCATACATAGGAAAAATAAACATTTTTTTATGGACAACCATTTTTATTTATATAATATGCTCTACATGGTTGCCATTGTTTTGAAAACACATTTCAATACGTGTTCCCCACTGTTGATGAACACGCATTAGCACAGTTGACGTTATGCTTGTAATGGCGTTGGTGATACGTTCCTTTAGATGATTTATGTCTCGTATCTTTTCCTGATACACCATGGCCTTCAAGTGCCCCCAAAGATAGAAATCAAGGGGGGTGAGATCTGGGGATCTGGGAGGCCACTCCACAGGACCACGCCGACCAATCCAAGCATCCGGAAACTGCTGCTGATCCAAATACCGACGCACGTGAAGACCATAATGAGGTGGAGCTCCATCTTGCTGGAAGTAAACTGGGAAGTTACCTTCCTCGTTTAGCAGGGATGGGAAAATCTCTTCTTGCAACATGTTAAGATACCTTTCGGCATTAAGATTTCCACTGACAAAAATTGGTCCAATAATTCTGTCACCCCATATCCCGGCCCACACCATCACTTTACTGGCACCTTGCATCTTCGTCGGACTCAGCCAGTTAGGGTTAGCATTACTCCAATAACGTATGTTTTGCCGATTAACCTCTCCATTGACGTAAAAATTTGCTTCATCAGTAAACAAGATCTTAGTTGAAAAGTTTGCATCCTCGTTCACTTTGGTTAATGCCCATTCACAGAATTCCATCCGTCTATCCGGGTCGTCTTCACTCAAATGCTGTGCCATATGCAATTTGTATGGATGCCATTTGTTTGCTTTCAAAATGCGCCTGATACTCGATCTGCTGACACCACTTTCTGCAGACAACCGTCGTGTACTTTTTCTGGGACTCCGTGTAAGCGCTGTAAGTATCGTAGCTGTTGTGTCTTCATCGGTGGCTGTACGTCTTGGACCACTTCGCGGTTGATCTGCAACATTTCCAGTTTTCTGAAACTTGTTAATAAGTTTTGCCACAGTGTCGTGTGTGATGTTCGTTCCATGTTGTCTGTTAAAGTTCATTGCAACCATGCGACTGCTTCCCGACCCAGCCATCAGTATGATTTCAATTCGTTGCTCTTTCGTCAAACGCATATTCTTAGGGTATCTGAAACATAAAAACAAACGTTTAATTTTTCCTATGTATGGAAACTTACGGCCCACCCTGTATATATATATATATATATATATATATATATATATATATATATATATATATAAAGGCAGTCTTGTCGGTTCGTGCTGAGGGTTCAATTATTTGGTCAATAAAACTATAGAAAAGAAGGCAGCAATGAAAATCTTAAGCTTCACATCCGAACCCATTGTATCAATATATGATAATAAAAACCCACTCTAATAGACAGACTCTGTCTATTAGAGTGGATTTTTATCATCATATTTTGACCTTCACGTAGAAAAAAGTGTTTTTTTTGCATTGTTTGTTATGTATTTTTGCTGTCGTCATTTTCGTTTAAACTAACGAAAATATCACAACTTAACCTAACCAATCATCAAGGGCGTACAGTTGACCTAACCGGGCATTCAATTAACCTGAATGCCCGGTTAGGTCAACTGAATGCCCGCTTAGGTCAATTGTACGCCCTTGATGATTGGTTAGGTTAAGTTGTGATATTTTCGTTAGTTTAAACGAAAATGACGAGCAAAAATACATAATAAACAGTTTGATAGTCCCGATAATACCTAAGTACCATACTGGAATATAATGGTAATCTCCTCATTTAGGTTAGGTACGTTAGGTTAGATTAGCAATAACATACATTTTACGGGTGCGAAATTTAGTTATTAGGGTGTTTTCATGCGCTTTATTCAGAAATGTTACTCATTTGCCCTATGTTTACTTGAAAATAAAACGAAAAACTTTTTTTCATACTTTCAATTAAATGCGTGACAAATGAGTGGCATTTTTGAGGAAAGCACATGAGAACACGCCGCCCTAATAACTAACTTTCGTACCAAAAGTCGAGATGGGGCTATTTGCTGCATATTAACCCAAATAAATTCTAATATATTAAATCAACTTGGGTGATGTTATAGAACTGATTGGAATCACAGATTTATGAAATTCACTCAATCTTTCATGTTGCTGAAATGTTCGCAGTTCCTTGAACAATGTTGGCCCCTTGACCTCGTGCAGAAGTAGACGCAAGAAAAAGCATTTTGAATTGCCAGGATGCGCAGTGTAAACACGGGCTAATGCATCACTGGCCTTGACATTAGGATGCTCTGGCCCATCATATCCTACTTTTCGACGGGGCCACTTCTTGCTTCCACTATTCCATATGAAATACTTGGGTACTTGGTGGTAGAGTAGAGTCTTAGCATATTCATCTTCCATGCAAAGGTTAAAAAATCCTGAGAGAGTCGTGTCTTGTGTAGCTTGGCCACAATGAAGTGCATTTTCTTCAGTGAAGTAAACTTCTTGGTCATTCTCAAGATGTACACTGAGATGAACCACTGTAAGATGTCTTTCATGAACTGGAAAGCTCAGAATTCTCCAAATGGCCTCATTACTGCTGATATATCAGCCTAATTCATATTGTTGGACCTCATCATTCTTGGATACATCCTTCTGAAGGCTAAACAGCCATATCAGTTCCCTTGTTGACATACTTGCAGACATATTTTATGGACTTGATAGAATTACACATTTCAACATTGATGTGAGCACCGAACAGTCGAGAGAGGAGTGGGCAATATGGACCAATCCACCTGTTGTCAACTTGAATTTCAGAACCATGAATCTTGACAGTTGTAAATCCACCATCCTCTGGGCTTCTTCGGCGATACCCGCTAGACCGCGGTGCTGGGGTCTTTGAAAACTGTAGCAACAAATTTTCTTTTTATTTATTATTATACATTACGGGCGGCAATGTGAAGCTCAAGATTGTCATGACTGCGTTCTTTTCTATAGTTTTATTGACCAAATAATTGAACCGACAGTTGTTATTGTTGTTGTTGTTTAGCCGATCAGCCCACCCTGATCGAGCAAGCCAGCGGCACGCAGGTAACCGATCGCCCTCTCCGGAGTGGACCAGAGGTTCAGCGCACTAGTGATGTTGTGTTGTGTTGTGTTCGTTGTTGTGCTAGAGCGGTACAGTCTATGATAATGTGTTCAATTGTTTGTGTGTGTCCTGGCACAGGTGGCAGGTGTCGTCTGTGGAGTTGTCTAGTCTGTGTTTATATGTCCGTAAGTTGGGGTGATGTCTACATCGGAATTGTGCTATGTTAACTCGATCCGATCTGCTCAGGCTGATATCTGGCCTGTTAATGGGTAGCGGCTTCGCGCCTAGGACCGCATTCGGACCGAGTCGTGTCAGTGCTTTATGGGTTAGGTGTGTGTGTGTGTGTGTGTGTGTGTGTGTTTTCTGTACTGTGTGATCACTGTGATGTCTGTGGGGCGTGGTATGGAATGCAGTATTTGGTTATAATGCCTCTCTGGTGTTACCTTAATGGTGCGAGGTGTCGGTGCATGATTGTACATGTAGTGGCAAGGGTGTTGTGGGTTAGTTGTCGCTGCTACCATGAATTGTGTTCCCCTCATGTCTAAATGTTCCCTAACTTTCAGTATTTTTGTTTCTGTGTGCAGGTGTTCTATTGGTGTTGTATGAGTGAATCCTGTAATGATACGAAGTGCGTTGTTTTGTATTGTCTGAAAGGTGTTTGTGTGTGTGTTTGAGATAATGGGTACCCAGCATGGGCTAGCATAGTCCATAACTGAGCGAATATATTGTTTGTATATGAGTGATGTTGTTTCCTGCTGGTGTCCAAAGTTTGTGCCTGTTAGTACCCAAAGCGTGTTAAGTCTTGACGTACATTTGTTTTCAATGTCCTGAATGTGATTTGCAAAAGATAATGATGTGTTGTATGTGACCCCAAGTATTTTGGTCCTGTGAGTGTGTGGAATGTTGATGTTTAGTGTAAGCTGTGGAGTTACCTGGTGTTCTTTTGTGTTGCTTGTAAGCTGTGGAGTTACCTGGTGTTCTTTTGTGTTGCTTGTAAGCAAGGTGATGGTTGATTTTGTGGGCGCTACTTTGAGTCTATTGTGTGTGAGCCAGTCTTGTATACTGTTTATGTATGTTTGTAGGTTATTTGTAGCGGTGTCAATGTTGTTGTGGGTGGATGTTAAAGTGATGTCATCTGCATATGATGATAAGGTAAGCTTGTTTGTTATCTATGGGTGTTGGAATGTCATGCATGTATAAGTTGAACAGTGTTGGTGAGAGAACAGAGCCTTGAGGGACCCCGTTCGGAAAAAGCTTGTTTTTGGATGACTTGCCATTAAATGTGACATGTGAGTATCTTCCTGAAAGATAGTTGCTCAGCCACCTTTTGGTGTTATTGTGCATGTTTTGTTGTGATATTTTGTTTATGAGAGGGAAGCGTGGGTAGCATCAAATGCTTTACTAATGTCTATTGTTGCTAATAGTGTACGTTGAGCTGGTCGTCTGGAGTTGATGCCATCCATGATGTGCTGCGTGAGGTTAGTGAGTAATGTCGTGGTTGAGTGGTGAGGTCTGAATCCATGTTGAGTAGGCGATAGTGGTATGTGTGGGTTAGTGATTTGTAAGATTAGTCTTTCTGTTACTTTGGAAGGTGTGCATAGTAAAGTAATGGGTCTATAGGAAGCTCGTTCTGTTGGATTTTTGTTTGGCTTGAGGAGTGTAATAATTTTACCTTGTTTCCATATGTCAGGAATAATACAGTGTTGGTATGAATATGTGCTGATATTTGTGAGAGCTAGTATTCCCTGTGGGCCCAAGTGTTTAAGGTGTATGTTAGATATGTTGTCTGGTCCAGTAGCCTTCGAATTCTTATGTTTTTGATGATCTTGGTGGTCTGGTCTGTATTGAAGGGTGTAATGGTCGTGTCGAGTCTGTAGGTTTTCTTGTGTCTGGCTGTTTGTCTGTCTGCGTGTTTCTGGTTGTTGTCTCTGTTTAAGTGACTTATCTTTGCGTAGTGATTAACTAGAATGTTAGCTTGTTGTGTGTATGTTGGGATATTATTTTGGCTGCGACAGATAGCCGCGTGTGAGGTGTGAATGCCGCTGTTAGAGTGGGTAATGCTGTTTATAGTCTTGTATAGCGTGGATGTATCTGTGGAGTGGTTTAGTGTTGTTATGAATTCCCTGAATGTTTCTGTTTGTTTTTCTTTGAGTTTGTTGTTTATTTCTGTGTTGAGCTGTTGTATCTGCTGTTTTATGGCTTCTGTGTGTGGTGTTTGTGTGTTATGTTTGAGGTTGTTACGTTGCCTTATGAGGTGGGCTACTTCTCTAGTGTAATTTCGGTTGTATTTCCTAATGTTGCCCTTGGGTATGTATTTGTTTGCATTATTGATGATCTGATTAAATGTCTTGAGTGTTGTATTGATATTTATGATGGGTGTGCTGTTTAATGTGGTGAATTGTTCCTCAGTCTGTATTTCAAACTGTTCCCAATCAGCTTTCTTGTAATTTCTGTAAGTGTGCCTAAGGCTGTTGGGGCAGAGTGTAGAATGTAACCGAATGTAATGAACCGACAGTAATTGGGGGTTCAGTTATTTGGTCAATAAAACTATAGTCATGAAAATCTTAAGTTTCACAAATCTTGACACAATATGAAGCTCAAAATTTTCACGGCTGCGTTCTTTTCTGTAGTTTTATCGCGGTGCTAGGGCCTTCGGGCCCAGTAATTTTAATTATTTAATTTATTAACACCCAGGTGTACAACCTCGGGACCTAATCAATATGTGTGTGAAGTTTCATGTTTGTAACTGCTTCTATTTTGGAATTATGGCTGGAACAGACAAACAGACAGACACGCGTCCTTTTATTACACACACAGACATATATATATATATATATGCAAAGGTGGGCACCCGGGCCTCAAAAAGGACCGACGGTCCCGGTCCTTGCCTCAAACTGGACCGATGGTCCCGGTCACGGTCCTTTCTGAAGATAGGACCTAGGAACGACTCGGTCCTCGGTCCTTATATATAATATAAGTGAAAAATTTGATTAAAATGAAAAATGAAATTAAAGACACCGGAAATCTTTAATTTTATTAACGTAATTTATAATTAATACAATACATAAATGATGAAAAAAAGTTAAGTTAAATGCTTGAGTTTCCCTTCAAGAAGACTAGCATCTTCTTTAGAACTTCAAATAATCACTAAACACACTAAAAAAGACCGTCCGGAATTGCTTAAAAATGGACCGTCGCTCCTCATTTCGGTCCTCACTGAGAAAATGACCGACTTTCCAGCTCACGGTCCTTAAAAAGGACCGAGTTCCTGGAATTCGGTCCTTTTGGAACTCGGTCCTGCCCACCTTTGTATATATGTGTGTGTGTGTGTGTATCAAAGGGGCAAGAAACTTTGTACGAGCGTGGTCTGACTAGAAAGTGATAGGCTTCGAATCTGGTATTAAAACTTACTTGAAATGTGCAACTAACATTTTCAAAGCTAAATTCCAGTGTAAAAACGAGCTACAAAACCTACGGTTACCTATATCTAGCCAGATCACTCTTGTTTAAAATTTCATACTCTTTAGTTAAATCGGTGAAAATCCAGTCAGTCCGCAAATTCACAAAAATACCGCAGCCATCAAAAGTTTGCGCTTCACATCCAAAGAGGGCAAGTTCAAATTTGTGAAGCTTAACGTAAATGTTAACGTCTCACTGATTAGAAATTTCTATTCAAAGCCGTTCATATGAAATTATTTACATGCGAGCGGTGACCGACTAGATATAAATTGGCTTTGATGTAGCTTTGAATAGAGGCAAAACCTACTACAGAGTCTTATTACGTCATTCATGAGGTGTCATACAAAATTAAAATCTACAACTTACTACGACTATTTACTGCGTACCAAAGATTTATCTTGTGGGAAGCAATGGAAAGTTATATTTCCTTTCATCTGGACGTTATTTACATTTCATTTGGTAAACATGAGGCCAAAATGAGGAGCCATTTCAAACCAACATCTACCCTACTGAACTACATGAAGCAGACTGACCAGAAAAATCGTCAATGAGATTTGCATTTTGTAATTGTATACATCGCTTCAGAAGGCGCTAAAAGTCAATTTTTGAACCTTTTCCGTTCTATGGGCACCATTGAAATGAGAGAAATTAGGTGCTCTTCCAATATGTGCTCTACCGCGAAACTGTGATCTACCATATTCCAATACGTGCTCTACCGTGAAACTAGCCTTATAAGGCTAACTAACGAAAATATCATGACTTAACCTAACCAATCGTTAGGTCAACTATACGCCCTTGACGATTGGTTAGGTTAAGTCGTGATATTTTCGTTAGTAAGCCTATAGGCTAACTAACGTACCTGCTGCTAATCCGAATAATCTAAGGTAGATCACGTATTGGAATGTAAATTTTCGCGGTAGAGCACATATTGGAAGAGCACCGAGAAATTAATATTTTTTAAACTTATTTTAACTTCTTATTAATAATCAATACATTTTGAATAGGAGAAAGTTAATATATTTAATTTAACAGCTATGAACATAAATAAAAACAAAAAATATTTGTCTATTCTTCAAAAATTTGACGATTTATTACATTACATTATCATTGGTTATACTTATACCTAAACCTAACCTAGCTTAACATAGCCTAACCTATCCTAGCCTGACCTAACCTCGTTGGTGCTCATAGAACGGAAAAGCCCCCAATTTTTGTAGGAACATTTATCAATGAAATGAAACTTTAGGATAAGACTCCCAAGTAGGCTTTGATAGAGGTTAATAATCATAATCTAATATATTATCAAGTCTCATCTCATTCATGCTCTGTCATACTAAAATGAGTATACGATAATCTAAAACTTATGGTTACTATTTACAATTATCATACTTTACACAACCTTTTATCTCTCGGAAAGTAATAAAGTTATATTGTTTTTGTTTCCTCTAATCTGCGTTACTACAACCGGGAGAAGCACAATATGTAACAAATCCTGACCAGAAGACGAAATTACCTGCCATTCAAACGCCCATCCATTGGTAAAGTTCGCATGGGAGGGCGCTATGAGTAGGGGTGGGGGAATCTAACATTTTTTTTAGGACGAGTGCTTTCTATGGCCATTTTGGCTGCTGAATACGAATCCAGCTAGTTCTTGGACTTAAAATGAATTTTTGACCTGGTTCAGTGGGTTTTTTTTTTTTCAAAATGGCGGCCAAAAAAATCGATTTTTTTGTTTTAATGATAAAAAAAATCGCTACCCTTCACATGTAATATGTCTTTTCATATGTTTTCATGGTCGGTGAACTCGAAAATTAACAAATGAGAGACATTAGGAGTGTGTTTAAGCAGACAGATGACTAAAAATTTGAAAAAATGTCCGATCCATATCGAACATAAAGAATGAATGAGGCCTCCCACCTCCAAACCTTTATAACCGATAGAAAAAATAATTAGTTGATAAATGCTTGCTATATTTTTAATCATGGTTATGTTCATTCTTCAATGTTGTTAAGTATCTAGTGTGTCGTAATATTGATGTTTTATTTAGGCTCACTTTAGTGTTTTGGCTTGTTTTGGTGTTTGGCCGCTTTCGCTTTTGTGGTTTCTTGTACTATCAATCTTGTGCTAATTTACTTTAATAATAATATAGTATATATACTTTAATAATAATATAGTATATATACTTTAATAATAATATAGTATATATACTTTAATAATAATATAGTGCATATACTTTAATAATAATATAGTATATATACTTTAATAATAATAGTAAATAATATATCAATACAATATTTGATATACGTAATCTACTTTAATAATAATAATATATATGATACATCTAGCATGACTACACTTTGTATTATCTATTATATTTCGGTGTTATATGCCGACTAATGGGGTTTTACTGTACTTGCAGATCCTAATGCTTAGTGACTGCTAATTGGTAATGATGGCTGGTGAAAGGAAATCACGCAGTGCCGCCAGAAAAGAACTTTTTGGGGAAACCTACACAGAAGTGGAGAATTTAAACCGACTGGAAAGTTGCCACCAGGGACAGTTGTGATTGGTAGGATGCTTGCACTTTGCAAAAAAGGAGTAAAAGGACAGGAAAAGTTAATGACTCGAGATGATGCCAGCAAGATGGTTGCAAATGAACTAAGACGGGATTGGATTAATAAAAATGTTTATCTCATGCATGAAAAAACTGGCGAAAAAAATACGAGACGATTATGAACATTTTCAGAAACTGAGAAAGAATGAACGCTGCCAACAAAAACCTAAAAGTGTCGAATGGTACCAAAAAGCGAGCGGCTTTAATGATCAGCTCACTAAGAACGCCTACAACATTAGAAATGACGATGAGGATTACGAAAAAGAACGTGCAGAAGAATTTGGGGTCAAAAATGATTGATGAGGATAAGACTTTTTATTGGGATAATTGCTCTGGTGCGTATAAGGCCATATGCACAAATGCAGTACCAAAAGATTGGGTGAGACAGAAAAAGAGGAAAGAAACTCGTGAAAGATCAGCGGAGAAAAAGCGAAAAGCAACAGAAAGCAACTTGAGAGAGCGAAGGGAGCTAGAGGGACCAGAAATTATTGAAATGTTAGCAACTTCAGTCGATTCTGAAAACGATCCGAGTTTTGAAAAACCAACAACGGCAATGACAGTTCCTTCTACTGATCGTAAACTTCGCTCATCGGAAGAAGACCTAAGCAAGGAGAAGAGTAAAGAACAACAAGCTGCATTTCTGACTGAAAATCAGAACTAGTGAAAAAAGTCTGAAAGAAAACTTGATGCGGTGTAGAGTCCACTCTCTTGTCGAGACAAGAACTTCTCCTGAAGAGCTTTCGAGTGTGATAGTAAGAGTAGCTAACATGGTTTTTGATCAAGATTGGAAGCTGAAGGCAGATGATAAGAAAGATTGTGAGGGTGAGATGGAGAGTGAAGACGAAGAGTTACAAGTCCGTCACCAGTATTCAGACTTGACGTGTGTATTTCCGAGCCGCAGATCAATAATGCAATTACTTGGAAGATGCTTCATACTTGAATCTAGAGTATGTCGCTCAATAAGTCCTCAACAAAGAGGATAACGTTGTGAGTGTAGGACTTGACGATACTACCAAGGCTGCCGGCCACCGGCTGTACGACGTGAAGGCTGACCACATCACCATCGCTGGTCCATCTGGCATGAAAAAGTCGCTGACAACCGGATATCTTTAAAACGTCAGCCATTCCGGAGAGGATGGAACCAGAGCTTACGAATTCAAATTAAGTTGTCTAGCCGTACTAGCAAATTCTACCACTGACGAACTCAAATCTCAAATAGACTTCTGGATGTCTGATGGAGCTAGTGAATCATTTTAGGAGTAGATCACGCTATAGACAAAGTGTTTAAAAACACGGAACAGAAAATAGGAGTACATAATCTACTTCAAGTTACGGCAGGAGAAAAAGTTTTCTGTTCTCCTGGTTCTTCCATTCATATTTTGGGACTCATTGCAATTGCTAAATTGCTCTCTCCCAGCCACGCCTCCCATTCGGTATCCCTATATAAATGACTATAAATCTTGGATGGCGGATAATGGACTCAAATGTGATGGATTCAAAGGATTCGTGGCAAACCGGTTTGGGAGAATCGCAGAGTTAGCAAAAGAATATTTGGCGAGGCGAGACTCCATCCAAGCTTTCCTTGATGCCGTAGTAGATGTCAACAGTAACAAGCTAGTTCTCGGTGTCAAGTTTCATCCAAAGTCAATGGTTCATGTGTTGTTCTCAAATTTACGCAATGATGGGTGAAGTGATGATTTTCCCTATGATGGAGCTTCTTGGAATTGACAAGAAGGGTGACGAGAAAAGCGAAAGAACTTGGTCTGGAGTAAAACGTTTCTTTGAAGGTAAGATGGTTGAATTGAATGACTTGATAGCTGTAAGGAAGGAACAAGCCAGATCTGGTAAAGATAAACTTGAAGCTCTAGTTCGAGAGGAAGTCATTGATACTGTAAATAATCAGCTGTCTTGTATGGACTATTTAACAAGATCAGACGATGACGCTAATCCAGACTTGATGTATGCCCCTCTGACAAATTTAGGATGCGAATCAGAATTTTCAAAATTCGACAACCGAAACAGGGCCAGTGGTGGTAGCACATCCACTCAAACGCACTCGAGAAAAAATGTTAGTCTGATAGACTCTTCGTTCGAATCAAAATCTCTTGAGGATAGGAAGGCATCCTGGAAATGGGCCAGGGGTTCAGAAAAAGTCAAGAAAGTGAAGAAATTAGAGGAAAATTTTCTAGCTACTGTGCATGTTACAAAGAAATTGTCCCTACTGAAAAAAAAGAGCTCAAAAATAAAAAAAGCTGGAAAAATATTGGCGGTTTTTGAAAAATGCAAGAAACATGGAGGCCTTATGACTCCAAACAACCTGGATGCTCTGTACATGGAGGCCTTATTACTCCAAACAACCTGGATGCTCTGTACAAACTGAACGAAAAGCAGCTCCTCACAGAAATTGCCCATTTAAAACTAGTAGTATGAGCGCAAGAGGAGAGAGTGCAATGCAAATGCAAATGTTGATCAATGTTGCAATAGTGCCAATCCCCTCGTCCCTTTGTTGCAAGGCACCCCACAGTGCCAGTGCCACCCCCCCCCCCTTGCTGCAAGAGCAACAAGGGGTTATGCAACTTGGAGGCGGAGTTATCCCCCAAATTGCAATGAACTCCCGCTGAGGGAAACCTCTTTGGGGGAAAAGCTGGGACGGCCTCACCCCTCAAAGGGGTATACCTAACCTAAGAGAGAGGAGAAGGAGAGAGAGGAGGAGAGGTGTTTGCTTGACAGGAGCCAAGCGCATATTAAGACTTCAGCCGAGCGGCCGTTGTCTTATAGGGCCCCTAATCACCCAGTCGGCTTAATCAGCCAGTGTCTCCAGGCATTATCAGCCAGTTGGCACAGTGTATACTTCGTTTTGGCACGTACACAGACACACCCGTCTATACGTCCATAAAATATTACGATTATATGCGTCGGGCTCGGCGGCGGCGCGTCCTTCCGCGCTTGGTAGCCAGGGTGACCTAATGATCCGTGTTAAACTGTAGATCTAAGGTGGAGTGTAAACATCCTTCCACGGTTGGTAGATAAATGGACAACCAGGGGATCCCGTTAAACAGTATCGCAACACTCGATCATGTTTATCTGTTTTTATTTCCCTCTCTCTCTCTCTCTTTACTCCACCTTAGACCTACTTTTAAACGGGTATATATATAATATATATGAGAGCGCCCGTTAAAAAGTAAGTCTAGGGTGGGGGCGAAAAGCTTGACCTTCGCCAGAATGAACAATTCGGGCGGAAACCAAAGAAAGCCTATATATGTACAGTTCCGGAAAAAAGTTCATCTGAAAAATTCTGAAAATTAGTACAAGAAACGTACATAAAATTTATAATCACGTCAAATTGTATTAATTAATTCAGCCTCTACCAATTTTGATAATTATTCTTTTAAATTATTTTATATCAATGTAAAACCCGTTAATTCCTTCATATATATATATATATAATATATATATATACACACACAGAGGGTGATCAAATTATTAGAGCCACCCCTTGAAAAACACATTTTCATTATAATATGGTGTTTTTAGTTTAAATAATAACCTTTTAAGTATGCAGACAGTATTCCAAATTGTTAACACATGTAGACTAGTGTTCTCTACCTGAATAACAAACTGGGGATATGGGTTAATTTGGGGAGTAGGGGGAGGGGAGTATGTGAAAAGTGGGTTCAGTAGTGTTTCAGCTGTGAACATGGAAAGTTGTGTCAAGTGGTCAGGTGCGTTAAGTGTATGTTAAGTTAATGATAAGTTATTATATTTAAACCATTGTACGTGGAATATGCACTCATACACCCATATGATATTGTTTCTCAGCAACGTATTGTGATTCTTTTTATTAAATTAGTGTTTCTTTACAGGAATAACTTTTATGTACTGTAGGCTACCCAACATGGGTAAGAAATGTGATCTATCGCCAAAGAAGGTAGAATGCTCTCGCTGCTGACTAAAACTGATTATTCTCACAGAAAAATAGCCTGAGAACTTAATGTGTCACGTGCGAGTGTTGACAGGATCGCATCAAAAATTAAAGTTTAAGGGGATAATCCAGAGCTGACTCCAAAAAGAAAGGGTAAATGTGGTCGGAAAAGGATAACTACACCTACAGCCGACAGATGCATTGAAAAGAAACTAGTAAATAATAAGAGCACTACTACTAACAAACTTAAATTGGAGCTGGAGAAGGAAAACATCAACATTTCGACAATGACCTTAAGAAGGCGTGCCAGGGAATTTGGATTGAGTAGTCGCCGGCCAAGGAAAACGCCAAAATTGACTCCAACAATGATCAAAAAGCGCTTAAAGTGGGCTAAATACTACTCAAAGTTCACTTTAGATGACAGGAAATCGGTAAGTCACAATATTTTAGTGATCTTGTGTGCTTATTTTGAGTAAAATGTATTATTTTGATATTTGTATGACAAGTCACATTTCATTTTGGTTGCAATCATTTCTTTCTCTTTTCATTTGCAGGTGTGTTTCAGTGACGAATCCACATTCCTAGTCATGTCTGATAAATCACAGTACGTTAGGCGACGTGTTGGTGAGGAATATCATCCAGACTGTCGTAAATATGGTTAAGCATCCAACATGTCATGATATGGGCAGTGATAAGCGGTAAAGGTACTGGAAGAATTTACATTGTTGAGGGTACTATGAGGCAGGACCAATACCGAAAGGTTTTAGAAACAAGATTTATTCCACAGATCGCCGACTGGTTTCCAAGTGGTGAGCCATTCCATTTTATGCAAGATTCGGCCCCATGCCACACTGCAAAGTCAGTTAAAAGTTTTCTGGCTACAAAGAATATTCCTCTCGTGGATTGGCCAGGAAATTCTCCGGATATGAACCCTATCGAAAACCTATGGGAAATAGTAAAGCGAAGACTGAAAGGCGAGGAAATAACTCGAATACAGTTAATAGAACGAATAATTGCCGTTTGGAACCGTGATCCTGAGATACAGGCCAGTTGCAAAGCCTGTATAGAGAGTATGCCTAGACGGGTTGCTGCCTTAATTAAGGCCAAAGGAGGACCCACTAAGTAATAAATGTGTTTAATATGTATATAAATATATTCTGAAATAAAATTAGCCAAATTTTACTATTTTTGGCATTAGAAATAAACTTATACAAGAAAAACTATTTTTTATGTAGTGGCTCTAATAATTTGATCACCTTCTGTATATTTATCTTCGTTCACATTTAAGAATAAAATTTGAAAAATCTTTCTACAACTAAAAAAATTTAATTACGGGCTATAAACACCCTCTCACTTCCATTCTGAACTTTTCTCATATATATATACACACGTTTATCATTAATTTATACAGCCCAGCGTCCGGTCAATCTTCTTATTTCTATTCTCTCGACATCATAAATTTTAATGTTTACTGAAACGCTACATCACACGTCTTTGTTATTTTTTAAAATTTATTTACTGTACCGAAAGCAAAGGTACATGTGTACAAATCCTCGATATATATATATATATATATATATATATATTTATTAATCAGCGAATTGCTTGAGATCGTAAACTTTGTGCTAATCACCCGCAACCAGCACGCATCTGTTATTTTAAATTTATTTATTGTATCGTACCGTTTCACAACCCAACCTCAACTCTTCTCTCTCTCTGTGTCGAATACAAGATTAAAAAAACTGTTTCTCGTCTCTCCACGAATGGGGATATCTGACACGCCTCAGATTTCACGGGGCAACCAATCACAGCCCTGTGGGTGGAGCCCAGGACCTCTGTTCGGCCGCTATGCAGGCCTACGCGTCAAGATTCGCCCAAAATTCACCGCTAGCCAATAGGAAGCTAGCGTTCGTGTGTTGTGGGGTGGTCACAAGCCCCCTTTATAAAAGGGGTCACTTTCATCTCAGAGCCTCAGTTCGTATGTTTTTTTCGTGCTTAGTGTTTTTGAAATACCAACCATGAGCCAGCTGTACGACTCCCCCGATCTGTTTGAAGATCAAGATTTTTATGCTCAGGCAACGCGTCTAATTTTCAGCGCTGCAGATCGGAATGAACTTTTATCTACGCAGACTGTTACAGAAAATTGTAACGAAATGCAAGAACCTACAGACAATTCATTTAAAATGTAAGTGATTATATTCTGCGGTTCATTCAGTGTTAACTTATAAGTGCCTAACCTAGCTTTATTCCGAGTTTTCCTACAAAGAAAAAAATAATCCCAGGACTCTCGTTTATAATTTTTTTTTTTAATTGGGGTTGTTTAACCTCCTTCGCAACATCTAAGGTCATATGACGAAGGGGACCTACAGCTTTACGTGGGATCCGAACCACGGGTCGCTAAATAATCTGGGCGCAGAGGACCGTCTCCCATCCAACTACTACCCAGACCCAATGTCGCTAAACTTCGCTGATCTCCGAGAAGCGGCGTTACGACATCGGCCACTACGTAGTAATAATATAACCTAACCGGGTCATATATATATATATCGGCCAGGATTCTTTCTCATCAGTTTCAATGGCTGAGACGCTGAGTGGATGAGTGTGAATAAAAATTACGTCAATTCATTTTCCGCAGTGTATTATTGAATACTAGTGACTATAGTGAATCACTGAATACTACTTTTTGAATTTTACAAAAAGTTAGTTATTTGTTACTCAGTTATTGCTAAAATCAATAAATTGAGGTGAATTAGAATAGATAGAAAACGCAAATTGATTGGAACCAGTTTTAAGGGCCACCTTGAATGGATCGAAAGGTTTTTGTGGTTCATATGTATAAACTAAACGAAAATCTAAATTTTGTGGGGCCCATAAATAATATTTGCACCGGGGCCCGTGACACTCTTGCTCCGCCACTGGTCACACTGGTGATTTAAAAGCAGCGAAACAAAGTACAGCAGCGGTCAATAAAGCGAACAAAGTGCTAGGTTTTATAGCTCGGAATTTTTAGTACAAAATCGCGCGATATTATTGTTCCTCTTTATAAATCATTAGTTACACCCCATTTGGAGTACACGATCCAATTCTGGAATCGGCATATGCGCAAAGATATAGACAAAATCGAAAGAGGTCAAAGACGAGCAACTAAGATGATTCCGTCGCTTAGGTCGAAGTCGTACGAGGATAGGCGTAAGGAGTTAAAATTGACTACACTCGAGACTAGGAGGCCAAGGGGTGATCTAATCCAGGTTTTCAAAATTATGAATGGGTTCGATAACGTAGAGAGAGATAGCTTTTTCGAAATATCTCAATATAATAGGACTAGAAATAACGGGCGTAAATTGACAAGTAGAAGGTTCGAGACAGCAGTTGCCAAAAACTTTTTTACGCATAGAATAGTAAATAGTTGGAATAGTTTGCCGGTAGAAGTAATTAGTAGCACGTCTATAAACATGTTTAAAAATCGATTAGACGCATATGTTGTTGTTGTTGTTGTTTAGCCGATCAGCCCACCCTGATCGAGCAAGCCGGCGGCACGCAGGTAACCGATCGCCCTCTCCGGAGTGGACCAGAGGTTCAGCGCACTCGTGATGTTGTGTTGTGTTCGTTGTTGTGCTAGAGCGGTACAGTCCGTCATAATGTGTTCAATTGTTTGTGGTGTGCCTTGGCACAGGTGGCAGGTGTCGTCTATGGAGTTGTCTAGTCTGTGTTTATATGTCCATAAGTTGGGGTGATGTCCACATCGGAATCGTGCTAAGTTAACTCGATCCGATCTGCTCAGGCTGATCTCTGACCTGTTAATGGGCGGCGGCTTCGCACCTAGGACCGCATTCGGACTGAGTCGTGTCAGTGCTTTGTGGGTTAGGTGTGTGTGTATGTGTTTTCTGTACTGTGTGATGTCTGTGGGGCGTGGTATGGAATGGAGTATTTGGTTATAATGTCTCTCTGGTGTTACCTTAATGGTGCGAGGTGTTGGTGCATGATTGTACATGTAGTGGCAAGGGTGTTGTGGGTTAGTTGTCGCTGCTGCCATGAATTGTGTTCCCCTCATGTCTAAATGTTCCCTAACTTTTAGTATTTTTGTTTCTGTGTGCAGGTGTTCTATTGGTGTTGTTTGAGTGCATCCTGTAATGATACGAAGTGCGTTGTTTTGTATTGTTTGTAAGGTGTTTATATGTGTGTTTGAGATAATGGGTGCCCAGCATGGGCTAGCATAGTCCATAACTGAGCGAATATATTGTTTGTAGATGAGTGATGTTGTTTCCTGCTGGTGTCCAAAGTTTGTGCCTGTTAGTACCCTAAGCGTGTTAAGTCTTGACGTACATTTGTTTTTAATGTCCTGAATGTGGTTTGCAAAAGATAATGATGTGTTGTATGTGACACCTAGTATTTTGGTTCTGTGAGTGTGTGGAATGTTGATGTTGTTTAGTGTAAGTTGTGGAATTACCTGGTGTTCTTTTGTGTTGCTTGTAAGCAAGGTGATGGTTGATTTTGTGGGCGCTACTTTGAGTCTATTGTGTGTGAGCCAGTCTTGTATACTGTTTATGTATGTTTGTAGGTTATTTGTAGCGGTGTCGATGTTGTTGTGGGTGGATGTTAGTGATATATCATCTGCATATGATGATAAGGTAAGCTTGTTATCTATGGGTGTTGGAATGTCATGCATGTATAAGTTGAAGAGTGTTGGTGAGAGAACAGAGCCTTGAGGGACCCCGTTCGGAAAAAGCTTGTTTTTGGATGACTTGCCATTAAATGTGACATGTGAGTATCTTCCTGAGAGATAGTTGCTCAGCCACCTTTTGGTGTTATTGTGCATGTTTGTGTTGAGTATTTTGTTTATGAGAGGGAAGCGTGGGATAGCATCAAATGCTTTACTAATGTCTATTGTTGCTAATAGTGTACGTTGAGCTGGTCTTCTAGAGTTGATGCCATCCATGATGTGCTGCGTCAGGTTAGTGAGTAATGTCGTGGTTGAGTGGTGAGGTCTGAATCCATGTTGAGTAGGCGATAGTGGTATGTGTGGGTTGGTGATTTGTAAGATTAGTCTTTCTGTTACTTTGGACGGTGTGAATAGTAAAGTAATGGGTCTATAGGAAGCTGGTTCTTTTGGATTTTTGTTTGGTTTGAGTAGTGTAATAATTTTACCTTATTTCCATATGTCAGGAATAATACAGTGTTGGTATGAATATGTGCTGATATTTGTGAGAGCTAGTATTCCTTGTGGGCCCAAGTGTTTAAGGTGTATGTTAGATATGTTGTCTGGTCCAGTAGCCTTCGAATTTTTAATGTTTTTGATGATCTTGGTGGTCTGGTCTGTATTGAAGGGTGTAATGGTCGTGTCGAGTCTGTAGGTTTTCTTGTGTCTGGCTGTTTGTTTGTCTGCGTGTTTCTGGTTGTTGTCTCTGTTTAAGTGACTTATCTTTGCGTAGTGATTAACTAGAATGTTAGCTTGTTGTGTGTATGTTGGGATATTATTTTGGCTGCGACAGATAGCCGCGTGTGAGGTGTGAATGCCGCTGTTAGAGTGGGTAATGCTGTTTATAGTCTTGTATAGCCTGTATGTATCTGTGGAGTGGTTTAGTGTTGTTATGAATTCCCTGAATGTTTCTGTTTGTTTTTCTTTGAGTTTGTTGTTTATTTCTGTGTTGAGCTGTTGTATCTGCTGCTTTATGGCTTCTGTGTGTGGTGTTTGTGTGTTATGTTTGAGGTTGTTACGTTGCCTTATGAGGTGGGCTATTTCTCTAGTGTAATTTGGGTTGTATTTCCTAATGTTGCCCTTGGGTATGTATTTGTTTGCATTATTGATAATCTGATTAAATGTCTTGAGTGTTGTATCGATGTTTATGATGGGTGTGCTGTTTAATGTGGTGAATTGTTCCTCAGTCTGTATTTTGAACTGTTCCCAATCAGCTTTCTTGTAATTTCTGTAAGTGTGCCTAAGGCTGTTGGGGCAGAGTGTAGAATGTGTTGTAATGATGATGGGCAGGTGGTCTGATGACAGTTGTTTTTCTGTTCTCCATTGTGTATGTGTTGCTAGTGAGGGGGAACAGAACGTTATGTCTGGGGAGGAGTTTGAGTATCCTGCTTGATGTGGTATGTGTGTATGTTCTTCTGTATTGTTAAGAATGAAGAGGCTGTTTAGTTGTGTGGCTATGTTGGCGCCTCTGGTGTTGTTTTGGTTGTGCAGGTACCAACTAGTGTCTTTGGCGTTGAAGTCTCCTCCTAAGATGACATTAGTGAGAGAGGCAAGATTGTGTAACTGTGGATTGTAATTGGGTCGCACCTGAGGTGAACTATCTGGTGGGATGTAAATGTTGATTAGTGTGGTGTTGTGTTTTGCGCGTGTTTTAATGTTAACTGCCTGTATTTCTATCGTGTTATCTGCTTGGATTGTGTTGATAGATTGGGTATAGTTTAAGGTAGTAAAATTAAGGCTTTGTGGTTCGGAACCCACGTAAAATTGTAGGTCCTCTCCGCCACCACGGAGGACATGCACAATACACAATTACGAACACAGGTAGACAGCCATGAGTGGATCCTAGGGTCTTTGTTGGTCTGAAACATTATAACAATAATATAACCTAACCGGGACAATATATATATATATATCGGTCAGGACTCTTTCTCGTTTATAACAATATAACCGAACCGTAAACGGACGCAATAAACGCGTTTTGAAAAATATTTTTAATTATTGTTTCCTACGGGTTTATTTTGGCATATTTTATATATATATATATATATATATATATATATATATATATATATATATATATGGTGTTTTTATTTGTATATTTCTGGTACAGGTAGGATTCTAGAAATATTAAAAACAAGATTTGTCTGCGGATTCGAGACCCGTTGCAGGCAGACGGAGCATAGCACACCCAGCTAATCTTACTTTTGAAAATTGTCAGGATATCTGCTTGCGCTTATAATTTGTTGTTAGCCTAAACTAGCTTTATTTTAGTTAATTTATAAAAAGCCGTAATAAAGCGAAGTGAACTGTTATCTGTCCAGAGGCCGGGTCTCTATTCATATATATATATATATATATATATATATATATATATATATATATATATTCCTCTGTGTATTTTGGGTGAAAAACAATAGGTTTTTATTTATTGTCCACTTATTAGAAATATTAAAAACTATTAAGAATTGCATGCGGGCTCGAGTCCTGTTGCAGGCAGACGATGTCTTAGATCTCGAAAACTGTCAGGATATCTGCTTATGGTTACAATTTGCTGTTAGTCTAACCTAGCTTTATTCTGAATTTTTCTATAACGTAAAAAATTAATCTCATTGTTTTTAATTATTGTTTCCATCGTGATTATTTCGGCATATATATATATATATATATATATATATATATATATATATATATATGGTGGAGCTTTAATAATATTTTTCTCGATAAGACAGCACCACAGTAGGATTTTTAAATTACCAAAACTTTTAAGAATTATCTGATTTTTTATTATAATTTTTTAAATTCGTCGCATTTTCTCTTATTGTAGCTATTTATTTTTACTTAACCTTATAGGACCGATGCGGAACTTGAACGTGTTATTGCTACTTTTCGTTTTGATGAAAGGGGAATAAATGATATGGATGCTTCTCCGCACAGCCAACCCAGCGATCTGAACACAGAAATCGAGGTATTGGCTCACATCCGGTCCAGCGAGTGCCAGGTCATCGAGGAACTAATGTAAGTATTTTTGAGAGGTTAAGAACACATTGTATTTTCATTTATTAAATGGTAGAAAACATGTACAAAGCGGAACCAGTGTCCGTTAAATAAGTCTTAATGGCTACATTTTAGTTACAAATGTATATATAACTTTACACAATATATCAGGTCATCCCATAAGTAATATCGTTTTTTACGATAAAGTTTAAACTAGTCCTACTCGGTTTAAGCATAAATTTTCTGAAGGTTATATCTAAGAGGAGATCTATCGTGTTTCGCTACATACTTTACAGACCTTGACCAGTGAAGACGTGTGTTTTGCTTTATGTGAACCCCTCATAAACATGGCGGCATCAGAAGAGCATATCAGGCATATAATGCTTTACGAGTTCAAAAAAGGGAATAGTGCTACTGAAGCAACGCAAAACATTCAGGAAGTTTATGGCAACGATATTCTGCATGTGAGGAAATGTCAAAGATGGTTTCAAAAGTTTAGGAATGGTGACTGCTGTTTGACAGATGCAGCACGCTCTGGACGCCCTGCTGAGTTTGATGATGACCTGCTGTTAGCCGCACTTGAAGAACTGTTCAACAACTGTCGAAGAATTGGCCCAGAAACTCAATTCATACCCGTCCACCATCCATCGACATTTGCAACAACTCGGGAAAGTGCCTAAGTTAGGAAAATGGGTGCCACATGAATTGTCGGTCGACAATCTGAGGGTGCGGGTAAACATTAGCACAGCTCTTCATTCCCGTGAACTCCAAGATCCGTTTTTGCACCGTTTAGTGACTGGTGATGAAAAGTGGATACTGTACTAGAATGTTAAGCGCCGCCGACAGTGGGTTTGTGCCGGAGAACCAGCGACACCACAGCCAAAACCAAATCTTCACCCTCGGAAAGTGTTGCTTAGTGTTGGTGGGATAAAGGTGGTGTAATACACTTTGAAACCTTACCACACAACCAAACAATCACCGCTCAAGTCTACTGTCAACAACTGGATCGATTGAACACTGCACTAAAAGAGACCTTCTTTGGTTAATCGGAAAGGAATCGTGTTCCACCACGACAACGCACGTCCTCATACCGCTCGGATCACTTCTGCAAAAATTGAGGAGCTTGGGTGGGAAAAACTTCCACATCCTCCAGACCTTGCGCCTTCAGATTATCATCTCTTCAGAAGTCTGCAAAACTATCTTGACGAGAAACAGTATACTTCTTTAGATGACCTGTACACGTCTTTGTACGTTTTTTGCCTCAAAACCGCCTGAATTTTATAAACATGGCATTGAAAAGCTTGTAGGACGTTGGCAGTGTGTCACTGATTCCGATGGAAAATATATACTAGATTAAAAAGTTTCAGTTTTTTTTTTTGTCCTTCAAATTCCGATCTAAAAACATTACTTATGGGATGACCTGATAGATATACACCTTTACACAATACAGCAGGTGCTAACATATGGGAACCTTTTTTTTATCTGTCTGCATACATTTTTATCATTCATCTCTGTGTCGCACAAATCGAATAATTTCAAAAAATTATAAATCCCTTCCCACGTGACATGTGCATGAGAAATGAGAGGGCGTACATCCCGCACGTGTCGGTATCATATCCTTGAAAGCGATACGGGTTCCACACAATCTCAGGTACATGTAATTGCGCGATATACTGCACAACCACAAAATCAATCCAGGGTTGAGCGCCGAGTGAGTCAAAATAGTACATTCTTTCCATTTTTAAAATAGATTTCAAACCAATGAATCCCCTCACCCCCCACAATGTCGGTGTTAACGATAATCCCGTACCAGTTTCTTGTAGCTGGTAACCACTATTTCATTCTTCGCAAACACACCGATAAATTTTGAGCGTGTGAAACGGTCACTTTTCAATACTCTCTGGAGTGTATTCGCGTCCATTTTAAAAGTCTGTGACCACGTTCCTGGAATGATCAACTTCTATTCGTTCCTGTGATTCGAGGTAAACTAGCACACTTATAGGTGCGTCTCCAGGCTTGGCAAATTCCAACCTGACTGAGATGTTCCCACTCTGTTGTGGACTTAAATGCGTGTTTACGCCAGCAGACAAGTCAGGCGAAATATCAAATGAATAAATGTTAAATTCTTCGACAAATTCTTTCTGCGTTACACTAAACCCAAGCTCATTACAGCCACCTGTATTATGAGCCAGATTACTATAAGCTCTCGCGCTGAGCGGGAACACCGCGTCTGATGAATAATCCGTAATCAGAGTCCCTCCCAAAGCGATGCCATTTACGAAGAGTAATATTTTTAAGGCAGAATTTCTCGAATTTAAAAGCACTCTTTTTATATTTTCCATTCGTCGAGGCGTGGTCCTGCATTCCAATTAATATACTTTTAGGTAGAACTCCAAGGGCCACGTTTTCTAGGCCAACCCGGAGGGCACCGTGTATAGTTTGATCTGTACCCTGTTAATTGGGTATTTTACTGTGGCATGTATTAAGTCTTTCTCAATTTCTATTTGTTTTGGCGAACTTAATTTCACTCGGCGTATACGCAAATACGTCTCCATGATGTGAATCACAACGGGTTTCGCGCCCTCTTCTTGATCAGACCCCAGATTTATGCAGATCTCAGGAATCGTGCGGGTAAGCTTCAACTTCATATCCACCCCGTTCATAAGCAGTTTCTCCTGGAATGTGAAATCTGTATGAAGACGTTCAAAACTCGTTTTTTTTTTTTTTAGAATTTTTAAATTTATCCTTCATACCATTTTCATCTTTAGTATGGTAATATCCCTCGGCGGTTAAATAGTTGTCCTTCGCTTCTTTTCAAAAGTTGAGGACATTTTCCAAATAGGCTCGTAGGTGGTAGTACCCCGTTCCTGCCGAGATGTTAACCTGGTTTAAATACACCTCACACTGGCTGAATATGGTGTGTAAAAAGTTGGTTTCAGAGTACGCAGAGTAACTATTATCGCAGTCCGTTCCATCAGAATGGGCTATGCAGTTTAGCTTACATGTGCATGCAGCTCGGGTCAAAAAGGTAAGGGCCTAAGCTGGGTATCACGAATTATATAGGGGCACTGGGCGAACTAATTGTTTAATAGGTTAATTGTAATAAATTCGATATGCTCAATAGAGACCTGAGTTGGGGGCATATCAAAGAGGGACAGTTCCGATTTATAGCATTGTGAACTACACGGATGGATGAAACGCGCCATGACAAGTCAGAAATAGTGCCACCTCTCTCGACAAGTATTAATCAGCCTATGAATCATCGTGAGAGTAGTGTCCTCAGCTTATATCAGTTAAAAAAATGATCAGCCATAGGTTTCATACGCTTAGAGCACTTATTTTTTATTTCCTTTTACGTTTAGCGCCACGTGATGGTAACCCCTTCTTCCTGGCAGCTCTCTTCTTTCCGCCACCACGCATTTTCCTCTTTGCATCTTTGATTTCGTCCCGTGTACGTTTTAAATGTTTTTTTTAGAGCTTCTTTACGCTTAGTTCGGCCCATTATGTCTTCCGCCGCGTTAAAACTTGTTTGTAACGCCTTCCGCCCTAGGTACCTGGCACCCCTCTTCAACAGTGGTACAACGGAGCGTAGTATGGATGAAAAAATGGATCCAAGTCCACTCCCACGCTGGTATCTCACTCCTCGATAGACTGGCCTTCGGGTCATTATAAACGGCGAAAGTGTAGTTTCACTGTTAAGCTCCCATTACCGAATGGGAAGTTTTTTCCCTCAATCGTTCTTATATATATCGAGATGTTGGTTAATAGATTAGTCGCAACATTCAGATAATGGAGCTTGTCATATGTCATGCTCAAACATTTCCCTCTATGGTTAGGGATGTGTGCAATGCGCAGCAGGCGCGCCTGGGTGTCCCCAACAAATTGGTGCTCTACGATATTGCTGTAAATATAGCACGTCTGGGGGCGGAGAGCTTTCACCCAATTTCTCCATCTTCAATTGATACATTAAACTGGACAAGTCATGCTGTGCCTCGTGAAAGGTATCTCTTTGGAGAGCTGCGCTATATCGGCCCTCAGCCACAATTGTGAACAGCTCTTTATCTTTAATATTTCTACTAAGCGTTGACTTTAACTTCAATGTGCATGCAGGCGTGTCTATGTTTACGACTTCAAAAAGTAAATCGTTTGTCAGGTACGACTTTTCAAGACTCTTGTTTAACCCCGTCACAATGTCCATGGCTGTATCATAATGCCCGATTCCTAGCGATACATTTGTGCTATAGTACTGTTCCTCACCGAACAGGACTGAACGCATAGTATTGTCTAAGGTTATGCCTAATTTTTCGCACTCATCGATTCTTCTAAGGATCAGAAATATGATTTGCTCATTTTCAAGAGTTAAAAATTTGGAGGCTAACTGGAGTTCACATAAACCCACCTCATACGAATCACGCTCCAATTCAATGGGTCCATGGAGTTCTGTCACAAAGTTGGCGAGGGTGTTGTTAGGATGTACAGACAGAGAAGAGGAGGACGGAAGTGTGACATAGAAGTGGCTAGGCGCCATGTTGCATACTAATTAAGCTACATTATTGCAGCAGCTTTTATATAGGTGTTGAAGCTTTCTGGGTAACCCAGTCATTTCACCATGTACATTTTTCTCTTTCCTGAATCTTTGCTGCCTAAAATGTTTTCAATTTTAAACACACTTTTTCCTAAATTAAATGTCACTTTCTGCAACTCCTCGCGGTAAAAGCCTCCAGCGATCTCTTCCCCATTCAAATCTTCAACGTAATACATCATTATCTCATCTTTAGGTATCATAGCACGAACTTTAAAAATCTCACGTGTCCATCCTTGCTCAAATCCCTTCGCGAATTTATTTCCCGAACGTGATAGCCTTACATAATCAATCATTGATTTTGAAATGTGTAGTGTGTGGTGGCGGTGCTCCATCTCTTCTCACCTCTGGCAGCGGACCTCTTTCTAAAACTTCGATAGGTGTTGTGCTAATCGTACGGTGGTGTGAACGGTTGTATGATGATGCCAATGACCCGAGAACGTTTATATATCTGTGTGTTTTTATGTGTAAAATAGCGATGCATGCGTTCCTTTATGGTACGTTGAACTCTTTCAGCTAAAGAGGCCTTATGTATAGAACTGCTAGTGTAGTAACTGATATTAAACTCTGTCAGCATGTTCTGAAAAGCGCGACCTATAAATTCTTTCCCCATATCCGTACAAAAATAGCCAGGAACCCTTTCTTCTTTTAACATCAACGTTTTGGTCGCTTTAGCAACTGTTTCAGGCGATTTATTTTTCAGGGAATTAGCCACAGATATCTAGAGAATACATCTATTATGAATAGGATGTAGCGGTATCCGTCATTATACACTGAATATCTTTGCATGTCTGTTAAATCCGCTTGCCAAATAGAGTCAATCGAATCCGCGGTTGTCTTGGCCGTTTTAAACCTTTTTCTCACCGGTTTATGAAGTGTATAAGCATCCTGTTCCCGCAAAAACCGCTCAACATCTTTTTTCCTTACTCCGTAAACACCTCTGTACAGTCTATTAACGCCACCATAGGAGGCGGGGTTAGAAATGTCATAATAGCGTTTACTTAATATGTTAGCCATTTGCGTATTTTAGAGACACGTGGATAAGGTTGGCCGTTTGTTCTCTTCTTTCTCTTCTTCAGAGACGCTGCTGCTGGGGGCGATGGCGTACTCAGTTGTGACACATGCGAGACTTGATCCAGGTCTTTTAACCTATTCAGATTACCTATCAATGTTTTGGGGACATTTATTTGTTGTAGTCTTGCTTTAATATGCTTCCATCCTGTTGGTGAGGGTCTGTCCCACTTTCTCACCAGATCATGAACAATATCAACGATGTTGGATCCTTGTACCCTTGTTCCTTCAACAATGACCTCGCCTGTATCGGCCCACTGAATGATGGGGTCCTCACCCAATAGATAATAAAGACTTAAGCCTTTATTCCTCAATGTATTGTGGGAGACTTTTTTTAACACATGTTCGATGTGTTCCGTTGTTCTATGGTTGGTCATCTCTAACGTCGGGCCCAGGTCCTGTGTCGCCATGCTCAGCACTACTCGCGCTGTGCCTAATAACCACGGGGAGCTCTGTAGGATTCTTATAATCTTCGTACTCATGAAGAAATTTCTGCAAAGCTTCTTGGTACAAGATCCTTTTCTCATCAGGTGACTTTTCACTGTTTAATAGGTCTAGCAACTCGCTTTCCATTCTTTTAAGCCTACTTTTACGGGGTTCTAGAGCCGTGTCTGGAATGTTTGAACTTTGCAATGAAGCATACACCTCGTGCGGAATCACAACCACTTTCTTCATTATATTAATCTAGTCAGTAAAGGGCCCAAAACTGAAAATAAGATGGGTAGGAATCAGTGGCGGCTCGTCGGTAGGCACTGCGGAACTGCAGTACCCCTAAATTTTTTATTTACAATTGAAACAATCAAGAACAATATAAGGATGAGCTCACTGAATAACTTTTTCAATAACTTCTGAAACTTTTATTCATTGCTCAATGCTCATCCTTTTATTTCAGTAATTATTTCAACCCATTGTTAGAGACAGCACCCCTAGAATTTTTAGTCACGAGCCGCCACTGGTAGGAATGATCCTCCTCTTTGTACAATAATTCGCGTTTTCTTACCCACAGTTTGTCTTTTATGAGCGAGCGCTCGTATTATGTTCTTGTAACGACGTAAGCGAGCTTTCTGAGAGGGTTTCATTGGTACATTACATTTTATAACATTAAGACAGATTTCACAGATGCATTTTAAAAAGTCAGAGTCGATATTTTTAACAAACATCTGTTGCAGTGCCCGGGGCAATCGTTGATAGATTTTTATTAATTCACGATATTTCTTCAGCCTATTTGTTATTCTGGAATATACACCGTTTCAGGTTCGCTTGGGAATATATTCGTTCTTAGAAGCACCCTAAACGTGTTTCGCGGTGAAGGTCACAAAGCAAATATCCATAACGCTTCTTTATAAACCTCCAAAAACTCCTTACGCTGATTCGGGAACATTTGATTGGCTAATACCCCAATTTGTGACATCTGTACGTTGTACGAACAAGACTAGATATTGTGTATTTAGCGACACATCGCGCATGTATCTATTTTTGAAAAATAGAATCTGGTTGATGAAGAATACGCTTATGTTAAGATGGTGGGAGAACGCTGTGAATGTCTCGGCAAACGTTTTATCCATTTCCAACATGAGATCGTCAATTACAATAACTGTATGCTCATTACCTTTTAACGAATTAACGTCATAGACACCCTTGTGGAACAAAATTTCATCTTGGTACTCGTTGAACACTGACTGATACGTCGAATAGCACCATATTACTTTATGCACAAATTTTGAGAACATCTCCCCCTTATCTTTAACGATTTTAAGCATAAATACAGTTTTTTCACATCCTGTAGGGCCAGATATAATACATGTGGAGGGGCTTGTGAACCTGAATTTTTCTACAGATTCCATCTCTAACACGTCACACCCCAAGTGGGTCATTTACAAAATATTACAAATTTTGAGTGCCGTTCCTTATATTTTGTTTTCTTCCACAGAACCGTGAATGACGACGATGTACAGCACCCCATCATCGATATCACCGACGAACCTGATGACCGTGCAGCTGCAGAACCCTTCCCCGCTGACGAGCCCTCACCAGCGACACCTGTAGCATGCGACAATTCAAAGCGGAAGCATGATGAAGAACCTTCCACGTCAGGTATGAAGCGTGCCAGGATTGCTCCGGTTGTTAGACCCCAGTAATAGATCCCCAACCCTCAACGTCTTACGACACAACCCCCACAATAATACCTTCCTCAAATATGCCCCATTGTTCAGTTCCGGATACTTCCTCCACAACAGCTTCTCATACTGTGGAGGATGGTATAACATTCGAGTTGGTGCGCACAGCTACCCCCACCCTTACCCTGACTATAAATCGGTACGTGGTCAGGGTTGACCCTGGATCCCTGTATACCAACGTACTGCGGCGCGTAGTTGAACGTATTATGGAGTTTGCCCTTCAGAACCGCGAAGAACGTGAAGTCCGGACGAGGTTATCCTTCAGGTTCGGGTCAGATGAGGGGGACGATTTTTGGGTGGTAATACCGTTCAGACGTTTGACGGCTGTAGATATAGAATATATCTTGGGGCGTAAAATGTAAGCCTCTCAAAGTGGTACATCCTTCAACATGGACAACTTCATGGTAGATATTGACAGAGTATTTCGGGTTGCCCGCTTAATTTCAATTCTGCGGTTATTTACAGAAAGCATTTAAACGTCGATCGTGGTTGTGGTTTTATAGCAATAATTTTAGCTTTGTTCACTGTGCTAAATACTTAGACGCAAAAAATTTGGCTGCCCACGGTTGTGCAGCGTGCCCGTAAACTGGCTTCCGATTGTAAGCTTGAGTTTGAGTGTAATATGGGTCCTGAAGAACTGAGAAGGGCCGAGAAGACCTCTACTTATTTTAGGATTGTCAGGAACATCGTATCTCCCCATCCGTAACATAAGGGTTCTCTGCGCCAGTTATGATAAAAGTCGAAAATATGGAAGGCATCATGATTTGTGTAAGGGTTGTCTCGAGTTTGCTGATGATATGGTGAAACATTGTAAGGATTCCTACATGGTATGTGAGCATTGTAAAAGCCCCAAATGTGAAAGTCAGGTAGCTGAACCCGAGAAGAGGGAATGTAATGGGTGTAGACGTAAATTTTTCAATAATAAATGCTTTGAACTCCATAAATCAAATGGCACTTGCAGGAAAATGAGGATTTGTAAGTGCGGTATGTTTCACATGATGGATAATTGGGGGAATTTCAAACATAAATGCGATGAAATTCACTGTTCTACATGTCATGAAAAATATAAGGCGGATGGAGTGAAGCATGTATGTTATATGAAAGATGCTAAACCTAAAAATAGTCCTTGTATAACCGTGTACTACGATATAGAATCTTACACGAACGCTGAAACCAAAGAGGTCATTCCACATTTACTCGTAAGTCAGACTATCTGTGATGAGTACATGGAGTTCGAGTGTGATGAGTGCCACAAATGTGGAAAACGGACAAAACGTTTTTAAAACGAATGCACACGACAGCCCTGTGAAACTCTTTCTATCCTATATTGTCAAATTAGCGGACAAGTTTAAAAAAATGACTGTATATTCTTGCCCATAACGGGGCGAAATTTGACACACAGTTCCTTTATAATGAGCTGCTTGAGCACGAGTCGTCTGCGATGTTTACAGGTGATCCCTTGAAAAGAGGCAACTAATACAGATGCAGATAAGAGGTAATGTACAGTTTAAAGACACCCTGCTGTTCACACAGTGGTGGAATTCAAAAATTTTAAGAACCGGTTCGCCCTCCCCTCCCCTCCCCTTCCCCCCTTCCTTCCGTGTCAGAAATGAAAACTAAAAAATGTTTTTATTGAAATTCTGTATTTAATTTCCTTTTAAATATTTCCAAATCGCCTCCAAATCGAACTCGAGAAATTTTAGGAACCGGTTCGCACGAACCGGTGCGAACCGGCTGAATACCACCACTGTTCACACCTTGTAAATTAGCAAAGCTGCCCAAGGTCATGGGCGTAGCCGCTGAAGTTTCAAAAGGGTATTTTCCTTACACATTCTTCACTAACGAAACTTTGAATTACGTAGGGCTACCTCCACCCAAACATTACTTTAACTACACCAACCTGAGTGATAGTGAGCGTGAAGATTTTGACCACTACTACAACAGTTTTACTGAAGCCAATCCATACAATATAGCCGGTGAATGTGAACGTTATTGCGTAAATGACGTACGTGTACTTAGAGTATGCTTTCAAACCTTTAGAAGAATGTACATAACCCGTTTCAAATGCGATCCGCTGCAAGTCGCGACCACGATCGCATTATTGTTTTACAGTGTTCAAGAATAACTTCATGCCTAAAGACACCTTAGCAATCATTCACAGAAACAAATCCCGGTTATGGGCACAAAGCTATTTACTGGCTCATACACCTACAGCAGCAGACCGGGGTATACATAAAACATACCCGCAACAAGGGTGAAGTACCCGTTAAGGTCAATGGTCGTGTTTTTTGGGTTCACGGCCTAAGTGAGGATCCAGCCACTGGTGAGAAGATTGTGTATTTCTTTAACGGCTGCTGGTGGCATGGATGCCCGCGCACTGAATGTGCCGTCACAGGGGACCTTTATGGAAGATACCCCGCTGACAGCCTCGCATGGACCCGTAACCGTGATCAACTTATAGGCTCCCAGTTCACTCACAAAATCGTGTGGGAGCATGAATATGATGCATGGATGGAAACAGATGCCCAGTACCGTGAAGAAATAAGGACCATCAAACGTTCAATGGTGTTGGACCCCCTCAAATGCGGTGACAGCTTGTTTGGAGGGCGTACAAACCCATTCAAGCTATACTTTCCGCCTACGGAGGGCGTGAAACTCCACTACTACGATTCCTGTTCTTTATACCCCTACGTGATGAAGAACAATCCGTACCCTGTAGGTGCACCTGAAAAAATGGTGGGTCCCACCATACCAACCATCGAGGAGTTTTCAGCTAACTTGAATGAGCGCTACTTTGGACTCTCTTTCGTAGACGTGCTCCCCCCTCGCGATTTATGGATGCCGATCTTACCCGTCGTTATAAATCACAAGCTCATGTTTCCTCTGTGCGTGAAGCGCGCAGAAGAGAACAACGGTGATTGTGACCATACAACCCACCAGCGTAAGATCAGAGGTGTACATACAAGTCCTGAGCTGGCTAGCCGTTCGCCATGGGTATAGAATATTGAAGATACACGAGTTGTGGAGGTTTCAGAAGCTACCCAACCTTTTCACACCATATATAAACGCTTTTTTGAAGGATAAGGTCGAAGCATCAGGATATCCGCGAGGGGTTCAAACGAAGATGTAAAAACGGTTTATATTCAGCGTTACCGTGCCCATGAAGGTATACAGCTTGACCGATCCCAAATTGTTAAGAATCCTGGCAAGCGGTTTAGTGCAAAGTTGTGCCTAAAGAGTCTTTGGGGAAATTTGCAGAGAATACCGGCAAAGGGAACGTCCATTTGGCACAAAGTTATAGTGAAGTCTAGGATTATGCCAACGCTTCCGATAAAGAGGTTATGGAGATCGTGAATGTAGGTAATACTTACATAATACGGTACAATATCACCGAACTGGCCACAGATACCTCACGGGTTACAAACATTCCTGTAGCCAGTTTCATAACGGCCTACGCCCGCATCAAACTTTGGGGCTTATTGCACTCTCTTGGACGGAGGGTGTTGTACGCTGACACAGATAGCGTGATATTCACAGCGAGGGAAGGTGAACACATGCCCGCTAATGGGGAGTTCCTCGGAGAGCTAACTGACGAGATCAAGGATGAGTATGGTGATGGTACATACGCAGACTCGTTTGTGTCAACAGGGCCAAAAACCTATGGGTTACGGGTGAGGGTGGTGGATGATATGAAGTATATCGTGAAGGCTAAGGGTATCACGCTTTACCATGCGAACCGTCGAGTCGTTAACTTTGACTCGTTGAAGGATCTAGTGTGCTTGGAAGATAAGGGTGACCAGCTACCCCAACTGACTGTGGGGACGCACAATTTTCAGGCGCAGAAACTGGGGTGTGTGAAGGAACTTAAGGGCACGAAGGTATGCCGTAACACCTATAGGAAACGTTACCAGGTGCCTGGTACCTATGATACCGTACCCTTTGGTTACCTTAATCCTTGATTGTATTTATATATATATGTGTATTGATATATTTATTTATCACGTATATTTGTTTCAATTAAAGTTTATTTTCTCCTTTGCGTGCGTGCGTGTGTGTGTGTACAGTAAAAGGCCAAGCTCCGCCCACTGTAAGATCGGCAACGTGACTCCTGCCACTACCTGAGCATATCTCTATCCCTGCGTGCTCAGTTGACCTCTGCATACCCTTGAGTTCGACGTGTATTCTCCCGCGTAGAAGAAAAATAGTAATGGCTACTTTAATATTGCGTGTTAAACATTTATGAAGTGGTATTCGGCAAAATGCCAAGATGTGGTGGATACTGAAAAACTCCCTATTCCCCCCTCTTTTAATGCCTTTAAGTCTACATTGAGCCGTGCGAAGGACCAAGATGTTCAAATACTCTACGGATATTCTGGCGAGTGCATTGTAGGATTTCGTAGTACAAACGATGTATTGAAGTATGTTGTAGACCTAACCTTTATAAGGGCTCACATATACCGCGAAGTAGAAGAAGCAAAACGTTCAGAAGATAAGCAACGGTTATGGATAGCGAGTCTTGTTGATGAGTGGTGTGACAAGCGATATTATGTCATGTTACATCATACCGACTACTCGTACCCTACGATTGAGAATATAAATCTTGTCATCATGGAGAATCTTAAGTATTTTTACCACTATATTCAGTGATGGGCATCGATACATGAAAATCGCTAAAGCGATACCGATACATCGATACATGAAGAACGTCTTAGGCGATACCGATACGCCGATACTTTCTAGATGTCTTAAGCGATACCGATACATGCATCGCCGGTACATTTTTATAATTATTCATTTAATATGTAGGTATTAGATATTATTGTTTATACTAGTAATTTGTACGCACTAAGTAAAATGAACATTTTAATGGGTTTTATAGATGTAAATAAAAACAATTGCTTTATTTAATGAAAGTATGTTTTAATTTTGTAGGATACATGAATGACTGAAAATATTACACTAACAATTAAAAGTAATTACTATTACCCTTCAAAAATACCAGCTGGCTAAACATCTGGTCAGACAGTCTATTCCTTTTTGGAGCGTGAATGTGACCAGCCAAACTAAACAACCGTTCTACAGGAGCAGAGGATGGTAGTGGTGTGTTATACTTCAGGAAGACCCGTAGAATTCCTGGGTACTGCCTCAGAGATTGGAATGACTTCCGTCACCCAGATACTGTAAAACTTCCATCTCAGTGGAATCTTGGGTTGCAGAGACATTAGTGGAAGCAGACTCATAACAGAAGAAATCATCTGCACTTCCGTCAGATGCAGCATCACTTAGTTGTTGATGGGGGATCTGCTCGCCGAGGCTCTTAACAGCATTAACCAACATTTCTTGAACCCTCTTTTTGACAATGTTAGTATTAAATTTGCCTTTTATTGTCATCCACTTTAACTTGAACAGAGGATTTGAAGACGATGCCAGTATTGCTGCTTTACACTCATGCGACGCATCAAGGCACAAACTTTTCAAACCGCTTAGTGAACCCTACTGTGACTGCATTGAGAAGTGGCTGACAATGACGCAATGCCTCCGAATTCAAACGCTCTAGCTTCTTCTCTACAGCTAACAATGTCGGAAGCAGGCAACCGTAAAAACGTTCTTTGTCGGACTGCAACCTATCAAGTGCTGTTGCAATGGGTTGTAGTACGGTTAGGTATTCCTGGAGAAAATCAAACTCATTATATGAGCGTTTCTATATTATGAGCGTTTCTATATTATGGTTAATTAATCTCAATAACACAAGTACAAACGTGTTTAAACGTTGCGCCGTACTGTGTGACGTGACCAGTAGAGTAGTACTGTCATTAAATAAATATTTAATATTATTATTATTTATGTATATTCATAAATATAACTCAGTAGTGTCATATTATAACATCTATTTAAATATTTAAAAATTCTTATTAATGTATCGATGTATCGATTTTTTTCGATACATTTAAGAAAATTGACCGTAACGATACCGATAAATCGATACTTTTGTCAAGTAGCTAAAGCGATACCGATACAAAAGCATCGATCGATACGTATCGGCGATACATGTATCTAGATACTGCCCATCACTGACTATATTAATATATATATCATGAGGAGGTTTGTAATGAGGTTGTGGCTAATGGGCTGTGAGAGTTTTTAACAGACTTTAGAGACGAGTATCGCTTGTTAAACAAAAAGGATAAATATGGGCATATGTTTCTCTCAAATAGTGCGCCGGATTGTGAAGATGTTTAGTTTGTGAAAATGAACGTCTGGTGAGTGATAAAACATTAAAGCCGGTATTGCTTCATGTAGCGGAAAATTCTGTTTGTCCAAGGGCACAAGTGTTCGAACAAGCCTGTACACGCTTCAGCAGTTTATGGTTTGACTCGCTCCCCCCCAGCGAGCCGCCCACCCGTGTACTTCACGAAACACACGAGTTCGAACAAACCCGTACACGTTTCATCAGCGTGACTCACTACGCCCGTCGAGCCGATCCGTCCACCTGTGACTCAGTCATCTCAGAGCTTGAACCGAGTGGACGTGCGAAAACGATGGAACTTCCTTTGAGAAGCATTCTCGACGCGTCGTACTACGTCTCCGTGACGAAGTCCTTGCGCGTGTTGAGGAGATGAATAGTCTTCGTGATAGTTGAGAAGTGGGGAAAAGACCGTTATAAAATACCTGCAGGTGTAGGTACAAGAAGAGAGCAGATTAGTGACGCCCCCTCATATGCCGTTGTTTGCACGTGGTGTATAAATAACGAACAGCCATGCATTGATATACGACTGCTGTGGAAGAATGCATCTGATAATAACGTTCTTGTCCCTACGCGAAACCACTTCATCCTCGACAAAATGTTTGAAATCGTTGGATTCCGCAAGCTGAAGCCTATATTAGACGCTCGTGTTACGGATATGATTTATTTTGACACGGTTCTTGAATACGCATAAACCGCTCTGCTCGACGGATTTATCGAATGTAGGAATGAACAAGGCGAGAATGGTCTAGAGCTGGATGCATATTTAAAAGGTCTAGATTCTTCGAAGTATCCTGAACTTTGGTACAAAGCACTTGAGCGGTACAGGGCAGAGCTTGCCTACACTGTTCACCCTGAAGAGCTGTACCTCTATATAATGAATAGCTGTCGTTACGACTTGGAAGATTATTTCAATTGCCACTATGCAGAGTGAAGAAGAGTTCACGATTGAAAAGCTCGGGACGGTAAGAAAAAACCCTCGATTGGAAAGGCGTGTTTATAAACTTGTATTTAATAATGATGTGGTTGACGATGAACTCTTTGTGCGTGCTTTTGATTGTATTCTAGCCGTGTTTAAAGATAACTTGCCAACCGAATGTAAAGTGGGCACAAAAATAGTATTGAACGATATGAAAGCCATTTATGTCGAGTATAGGCATTAGGGTGTGTCAATTTTGTCAACTTTTTTCAAATCAATTTTGGTAGTGAAAATATAGTCTTTTCATGTCAAAACTTGAAATTGGCCAACCAAAATGAAATAAAATAACCCTTACCTACATCAATTTTACCTTAAAGTTTCAGAAATTGACTCTCTTACTAAATAATAGGACATAAATTGATTAACTATTCATCTGTCACAGAATTATCCCACTGATCGCATATGGAGTGTTTTCAAGGTCATATAGTTGTTGTACAATGTACAAGTCACAACATGAATAGAACTGTCCCTCACTCTCAGTCCTCAGTTGCCTCTTAGATGTCATAGACGGTGGTTTGCTGTTATTGCTCTTGTACCTACTTCATAGTTATTCTACTAGACGAATACTACAGTTTAACTGTAAGTATGGATTATTACAATTATTTATTATCATCATATTCTTCTGTCTAATTATGTTGTAATCCCATGAAATATTTTTTTATTGAATTTTAGAACATCGAATGACTAAACTTTGAAACATCGTAATTGATATAAAATACTTAAATGTTTTTCTTTTCAGATATTCCTAAGATGCCAAAATTGAAGACAAGAGGTCAGTCGTCATGCCACTTGAGCCTGTTAGTCGGTACAGGCAAGGAGCTTCCCGTATCAGAACTACCAACAGTGCGAGACATGCTGAGACTAGGGTTATTCCTTCGTGAACAAAATACAAAGGATAGAAGGAACTACACAGAGAAAGAGCTCATAAGGGACATGATTCCCCCTCTTCTGCATCAGTGGAAAAAAGCTAATGTGTTATTCAAACCACCTGTACTTAATCAGTATAGAACTATTGAGCTAAAACTAACAAAGCTGTGGCACAAAGAAGTTGAGACATCACTTGGTAAAGGAAAACTAGCAAAGAAAAATAAATTTCTGCACACACTTAATACTCTTCTTGACATTTTGAACTGCCAGTGTCCCATAGAGTTGTGTTCTGAAGCCAATTGTTCTCCCTCATGCAGAAGAGAACCTCACCCTCACATTGATTGTCGCTGTCCTCGTGAGAAGAAGATCCCTGGTTTGGAGCTGGCTTTCATAAAGGCGCAGAGAACAAAGGCAGGAGGCCAAGGAAGTATGCAGATTGGTTCGGCAGATTATTCAGAAACCAAAAAACAGATTGTTATTGCTAAGAAAAGAGAAAATCCGAGAGAGGGAAGAAAGGAAGAAAAAGAAGAGTGAAGAAGCCACCCAAAGAGATGAAGAGCTCTATCAAGAGGTTTCTCACTTCTTTGAAAGCTCTTCAGATGAACAGAAAGAAGCAACATCAGATGATAGCTCCAAAATGCCATCTGAACCTTCGCCGAAGAGAATGAAATACAACACTAAAGACATCTCAAACATTGCCCTTGCCAGTATTCGCCACCATACGGGGCTACGAGAGACAGCAGAGATTGTCACTGCTGCTTGGATAGATGCAGGCCTCATCAGCCGAGAGGATACATCCTTAGTGATAGATCATAATAAGATAAGAAGAGCACAAGAAAAAATAATGAAGGAAATATCTGATCAGCATGAAAAAGATTTGAAGGAGGAAGGTCTCTCTCGCCTTTTGTTTGATGGAAGAAGAGATGACACAAAAGTTCTCTTAGAGGTAGAGGGAATGGACAAAGTTTCCAGGTCTCATCAAAGAAGAACACTACTGTGTGTGTTCCGAACCTGGTGGCCGCTATTTGTTTCACTTTGTTCCTGAAGCAGAAGTAGAAGGCAAGAAACATACAGAGGCAATTGCTGATCAAATAATATGTTGGCTTCAAGAAGACTTGACAGTTCACTGCAGGCCGTTGGTGGAGACTCAAGTGCGGTGAACACTGGATGGCAGGGCGATGTTATGACGCATTTAGAGAAAAAAATTGGAAGAAGGTTTGTTTGGATTGTATGTGATTTGCACACAGGGGAACTACCTCTTCGTCGTCTCATCCAGGAACTTGATGGTCCTACAAAGAGCAACAACAAGTGGTCAGGCCCCCTTGTCAACATGCTAGATGAAGCAACGGAATTAGAAATAAATGCAAAATTTCCAAAGGTCGAAGTAGGCCCTCCCCTTCCAGTGTTGTCTGAAGAAGTTATCAAAGACCTCAGCACGGATCAATCTTACGCTTATCGTATTGTTCAAGCAATCAGATCAGGAGAGTTGCCTCAAAATCTGGTCTTGGAGATTGGACCCGTAAGTCAAGTCGTTGGTTAACTACAGCGATTCGTTTCTGCAGGATTTGGGTTTCCAAACATGCACTGAAGGGCAAAATGCTACAGAATTTGATGTTGATTGTTGAATTTATTATTGGGTTTTATCTTCCTCACTGGTTCAATGTAAAACTTAATCCAATGTGGATGGAGGGTCCCAACCACATCTTGTTTCAATTACAGCTACTGAGAACCCAAAGGAAAGTAGTGGTGGACATCGTGTTACCTGTGGTGAGAAGGTCCGCTTGGTATGCTAGGCCAGAGGCAGTTTTGCAAGCAATACTCTGCAGCCAATGTACCAAAGAGCGAACTGAGGCTGTGGAAATCATTTTAAAGCTTAGAGGAACATCACTAGATGATGACCAGCTGGGAGACTGCTCTGTTCAGACAAGGAAGGTACCTCCGATAAACGTCAATGCCACGAAATTGTCAGAATTAGTTAACTTGAGTTCGGAAGTTTTGGAGCCACCACTGACATGTATAACAAACAAAGATTTAACACAACATAAAGAGGCCCCAATGCAAGTGCCAAAGTGGCCTTCTCACACTCAGTGTGTGGAGAGATGTGTGAAAATGGTCACAGAAGCAGCTAGTCAAGTTTACAGTCACGAGAAGCGAGAAGGCTACATCAAAGCACAAGTAGCAAGCCGAATGCTGATGTCAAGGAACCGAAGCAAAAAGGACACGAGTGCATTGGTTACTTTCAAATAAAGACTCTGAATGATATCTTATTGCCACTTTAAATGTTGATAGGATGTTTGCGCACATTTGTTATTTTGTTACGAATTTACGGAAAAATGGAATTTCTGAATTGAAATTGATGTAGGTAGGAGTTGTTTTATTGTTTTTGAAGCAAGGATATTATTTTGTATGCCAAATGATTATATTAAATTGCTACCAAATCACATGATTTTCAATTTAGTCATTTCACCCCCAAAATTGACACACCCTAATAGGCATCCGTATAACTTGAACGGTGAAGTGTTGCTTGGACGGTTTTACCGTGTAGTACAAAGTAATAACGATGCGAATGTAGACTCGATTACGTGAGAGTTTAGCGTTCTGCGCCCTAGGACATAAAGGATGTATATTTAATTGTGTATATATATATATATATATATATATATATTTCCTGTACTAATATGCAATTGATTATATGTTTCGTATATTATTATTTTCAATATATTTAATTATTTAATATAACTATATATATTTTTTTTCCTGTACTAATATATTGATGGTTATACGTTTTGTATATTTTTTATTATATATTTCTCGTTCGTATTTCTCATGCTATTATTTTTTGATTATATATATTCCATTGTATATTATATATTCATCGTTCGTATGCTATTATTATTTTTGATCATATATATTCCATTGTATATTTATTTTCTATATATTTCCATTAATTCGTCTAAATAACCAGAATGATGTAGTGGTGTTTTATTTAATTCTTTTGGTTGTACACGGCATTTAATTATATCAATTGGTTGGCTTCTAAAACGGATTTCTAAACCAACCGTAAAGAATATATGCATTAAATAAATAGCGCTATCTGGCAACTCAATCTGTACACCCGAACAGGCTATTTACGCCTTCTAAGCCAACTGGCGGATTAAGCCATAATATATGCTTTAACTAAATAAATAGTGCAAACTGGCAACTCAGCCTTCTAAGCCAACTCGCTGATTAAACCAGAATATATGCTTCAATTAAATAAATAGCGCAATCTGGCAACTCAGCCAGATAAGCGAACTGGCTGATTAGGGGCCCTATAAGACAATGGCCGCTCGACTGAAGTCTTAATATGCGCTAGGCTCCTGCCAGGCGAACACCTCTCCTCCTCTCTCTCTCTCTTGAGGGATAACTCTGCCTCCAAGTTGCATAGCCCCTTGTTGCTCTTGCAACATTCCCCTCCCCTTTGTTGCACAATGTATGCAACATTGAACAATATTTGCAATTGCATTGCACTCTTTCCTTTTGCGCCCATGCTACTGAGACTCACCATCACACCAGATATTCGTCAAATGAGACGTGTTAAAGTGAGAGACGGGAAACTCAAAATGGAAAAATTTAGTGTAGATGAACTGAGAAATTCTATTAAGAATGCCTTACGACCAGAGGACAATGTTACTAGTGATATTGATAGTTTATTGAACAATGTGTTGTAAATATGATTATTTCATGATTTGAATTACATCATGGAACTGACATGAATACCTTTTGTTTCTTCTGTACATGAATTTTTAATAAAATAATACCTTTCTTTCCCATTTTTTGCCTATAACAGCTAAACCACGCATCGAATGTCTCTGATTTGTTAATTTTCAACTTCAGCGACCTTGAAAACATATGAAAAGAGATATTACATATGAGGGGTAGCGGTTTTCTTAAGCATCAAAAAGAGAACTATTTTTTTGCCCGCCATTTTGAAAAAAATCCACTGAACCAGGTCAAAACTTCATTTTAGGTCCAAGAACCTGCCAGATTCGTATTCAGCAGCGAAAATGGCCATAGAAACCACTCGTCTTGTTGGCAAATTTCAAAAAAAGTAATTATTCCCCGAATCCCTACTATGAGCCAGTTTCTGTATGAATGTTTATGAATAAAACGAACTTTTATGATAAGACTTGATATTAAGACTATGGGTTAATTTCAACATTTTCACAATCTGCTTTGTTGAGCTAATCATCTTGCCTGATGATGTAGGAGTTCAGGATATCAGTGATTCCCCCACACTCATGAACTAAGTTATTTAGCCAATTATGTTATTAGGGAGCGTGACTAACAACAGTTGAACGGTTGAAAGCCAGTGATCCGCAAAATATTGAAATTTGTGCTTTTTTTTGTAATGCGTCCAGGTGTTACAGAGGCGTAACTATTTGCTCACTCCGTGTTGCAAATGATCTATGTATTTAAATTATCTGCAGAAAAAGGCAAGAATTTTTGTATTTTTGCAGGTTGATCACTCGAGCTTTCAACCGTCCAATTTTAGTGATTTTGGAAATTTTTTCTTTAAAAAATTAACTTGCTTTGGAGTTTTATATATGTCATTGGTTTAGACACCATGCAGAGTACTATAATGATAAATACAAAACCTACCTAAAACTTGAAAATGTAAAAATAAATATTTTATTTAAAGATTCAAAGATATTTTATTCATATTTTCTCACCAATGATTGTTGCTCTTCTGGTCTCCTTGGTCCCTTGTTCTGTTCGAGTTCCATCCAACGTGTCTCGGTTTGCCTGTTGCTTCCACATGAGCATCCACTGTCCATAGTGGCTGATGGAGGGCCTTGCAGTGCCAGAGCTTGATTCGGGGGTGCCAGCGTTGCCAGAGGGGACATCGGTGTTAGTATCATGTGACAATCTCGTGGAAAGGTGAGAAGTAACTGGTAGATGAATTTTTCCCTTCTTCCACCTGCGAAAGGTAAAGGAGAATGGACGGTGAAAGTCTACGTCCTCAAAAGGTTAATTTTTATTACCATCTAGTTTTCAATAATGAGCCCAAAATTATGAAGTTCTTAAATATAATTAAAATTTTAATAAATAAAACACTTATACAGCGTTCCGAAGGTTGTGTACGTCTAAATAAAAAAAAATTAAAAACATTCTTGAATGTAAGTCCCGGCAATATTGCTGGTGCTTAATTTTTTTTTCTGACTAGTGTTATACAAGGCATTTCCGCAGACTGAAATTTTGCTCCTCTTTTGCAAATAATTTGAGGTTGCAATAAAAAAAAGAAATCTGGGAAGCGCGAACAGGAGACACAAGATCCAGCTTGCTGCTACAAAGTTCAAATTTCTCTGTGGTACATCCCTAAAGGTTTCCAACCTAGCAATCCCTTGACACATGTTAATTGCCAAACCCACTGACTGATTCCTACTCCTTCATCCCTTGGAGTAGCGTCAAGCAAGAGATCCCTAACGCGCGTGAGTATGAAATGCATCGACGTGTTTACTTATAATGTAGAGTGGACCGGCCAAAATTAAAAAATCGACTTTGAACGGCGTTTTTTGTTAACAGCTGGCACCCATGCTAAATCAATGTACCTGTGGGTGAGGAATAAATTGCAAGTGGATGCCACTCTCGCTTTTGGCTTTGAAGGTTATTTTTTAGGTCAAACTGTGCAAAAAATTATATTTTCTAATTTTAATTTAAAAAAAATATTCTGAGCCAATTGGTTTGACCAAATGTTTCATTTTGCCACACTTAGTGATAAAGTATGATGACACGCTTATTCCATCCAAATTACCAACTCAAGGTCAAATTCAAGTTAATCACAACCGAAATTGCGCTAAAAATTTGATTTTTTTATTTTAATTGGCGAAAAAAAACATTGAGCAAGTCTGTTTGTCAAAACAATTTATTTTAACATGATTAGTGCCTAACAAGTTTGATGCATGAATTAAGTACTCACAGTAACAATTATCACAACTAAATCACAAAGCAGTAAATATAGCCCCATAACTATACAGTTTACACACTAGTAACATCTACAAGTTCAGGTTTCTTGATGAGCAGCACCGAAATGTTGCACTGACAGTCGCAATTGTGTGGATTGCAATCACTTAAGAACAGATTTATTAGTTCCTTACAGCACATTCCAGCTTCTCTCGATTTCAGCCCGGAAGAGACATAGATCTACTGTCCAGCTGGGTTACAGCAACCGCTGTCGTCACAACCACAAGCTGTCATACACTTCATCCTTTTCCTGAAGCAGTTGCATCTAGCTGTCTTGCACTTTTTCTTGCAACCACAAGCAACAAGCTCCAGGCAGGCTTCAGGGATTGGAGGAAGTCTTGTCCACACTGGTAGGAGGCCCCCATCTTCCAACTTCCAGGCTGAAGTGTCCACCGGATCTTCAACATCTACGTGCTCTTTGTCAGCCTGGAGCAATATTTTGGCCTGATAGTTTGCCCGCTTGGCGTGGAGCTCCAGGGCATCCTTTGTCGGTGGGAGCATTTCCAGAGTCTCCTTGGCCTTCCCAAAAAGGTGAACTCTGGCGTCATCAACTGTGTTGTTCCGGGGTGCCATACAAATGACACACAAACTTCTCAACACCTGCGATATCCCAATCTCGACCAATGGCGTGCAGCAGGAGTGGGTGGTCACTGAACACCTTCCAACGCTTCCATAACCACTGAAGGACGAGACTGTCACACCCGGTCAAAGCGTGGAAGCTGACCAGGTTGTCCCTGACTGGGGGCGACAAACTCTTAAATACATCGTGCACGGGGTAGCATTTTCGGTTCTTGGCCGTTCCGCACAGCATCCACACTTCAGCGACCTTGGTGCAAACGAAGTGAATCAGCAGCACCATTACATCAGTATCTCTGCACACTACCAGTATTCGTTCATAGCCTTGGGACGCTGCATCACATGAGTGAAGGATGAGCCTGGTGTCCGCCTCTTCATGGTTGCTATGCAGTGGAACGTCATGTCGCCTGGTTGACCGTACTTCAGTGAAGCCACTCCGTCACCAGCTGACATCTTTCTTGAAGATCTCTGCTTAGACAGAAACAAGGCTAGGTCAGCCTTGTTTGTATCCAGGGTCATGAAGTTTTTCCATACTTCAGGAAGTGGAACTTGTGGGCCATCAATGACTTTCCGAATCGGTTTCTTCTTGCTTGCACACTTTGTCCTGGTAACTGCTTTGATCGATCCTTCCCCTGCGTACCGATCAAAGATGACATCAACTCTTGTTGTGTGTTCATTGAAATAACTCGTCACGGCCTTGAAGAACACTTCAGCATAGTCGCCGAATGTCCGACAGCCGCCAGGCTTGCCAAGAGCTTGGATGAGTGCATGGCCATCTATCATCACACAGGTCTTCAGATCAGAGGTTGGAACCTCTGAGCTTGTGGTCTGCTGAGCCATCAGGATGTTCATCAGCTCAGACTTCGATGTCGAATTCATCTCTCCTCCTGCCTTCGCCAGACTAAATGGGACTGGCGACAGTTCATGCAAGACGTTGACCATCTCCACCATGCGACCTGCGGTCGCGGCATTCAGGAGCCGCTGTAGTAGCTTTCTGTCAGCTTTGATGGTCTTCTGCATGTTCTGCTTGGTGGAAACTGTAGCTTTGTACACATCGGCGAAGGTTTTCGACCGATGTTTCGTCATCGTTTCATGGAAGCCTACTATTTGTTCAATCAGTCTCTCCTTCATGAAGCTGATTACATGCCGCTTTCCTCGATTCTGAGCTGTCAGCAAGTTCTCCACAACATCTGTGGGTGCAGTGTCTTTGGTTGCCAGTGAAACAAGTGGGATGTTAGTGGCGGCATCTGTATCTCCTGCTTCACTCACGTGAACTCTGAAGACGTCAAACTGCTTCAACTGATGAACTAGCTTCGTGACATCATGAGCATCACGCCTAGTGCGAGAAGGCAGACTGTCAACCCGAGTGAAGGTGGCTTCCCCATCATCATCTTGAAGATTGAAGAGGCATCTTGTGTCTTGAGAGATGCGTGACCGCTCTGACCATGTGATACAGAACCTGTCTCTTGCTTGGTCATTCTTTGTGATGCCGATGATACCATTGTGCATCTTGCATGTACGATTTATCCATTCGGTTGCCTGATCAGCTGGAACTTGGTTGAAGCGCTTCGCCGTCCTCTTGACGACAAAGTTCCCATTACAGAACTCTGCATGAACTTCTGGTGCTGACTTCTCAAGACCTCTCATATCAGCCAAGTATACCGGCCCCCAATAGTTTGTGTGATCATAGATAATTAGCCAAGGCAGCATTGCAGCAAAGGCTTCTATGTGGAGACTCCACATGCCATCTCTCTGAGCTCTGATGAAGGCCAGTAGGATCTCTACCATTTCCATGTAGGATGACCACAGCATGAAGTTGGGATTTTCAGAATGCTGGTCATTGAATTCCTCCATGAGACTCTGGAATTTCTCATCTGCCAAAACGTCTGAGAAGTTGTCAACAGCATCGCGCATCTCATCTATGTCAGCTCTGTCTTTGAAAAGCGAAGCAACATTGAGGGCAAGCTGTTTGACGTTCTCATCTCCGTTGCCAGTTGCCGTGACCCGACAATTCAGCGCAGGACAATTCAGCGCGGACAATTCAGCGCGGACAATTCAGCGCAAGACAATTCAGCGCGAAAATACCAACAAAGAAGAAGAAAGAACAAATCCAGAGGGAAGAGAGGCTTGCAACTGTTACGTTAGGTTAGGTTAGGTTTCTAGTTTTTGAAATAAAATCTTAATTTTTAACAATTCTAACAAATTTTGTTTTTTTAAATAAAATTTTAATAATTATACTCCTTTGAATTTTATCTCCGATTTGTCACTCCTTCGTTACGGTATTTATGTCACTCCTTTGAAGTGTCACTCCTTTGAAGTGTCACTCCTTTGAAGTGTCACTCCTTTGAAGTGTCACTCCTTTGAAGTGTCACTCCTTTGAAATGTCACTCCTTTGAAATGTCACTCCTTTGAAATGTCACTCCTTTGAAATGTCACTCCTTTGAAATGTCACTCCTTCGATACAGACCCAATTTAGCATATATATAAATATACAAATTTTTCTCTTTATTTATTGCGATTTATTTTTATTATTTTTAACTAAACTTTTAACTGTACTGACTTGCGCTGAATTGTCTTGCGCTAATTGTCTTTGCGCTGAATTGTCTTTGCGCTGAATTGTCTTTGCGCTGAATTGTCTTTGCGCTGAATTGTCGGTGCTCCGCCAGTTGCAGCCAGCCATAACTCAAACACCTGCTACTTGATGCGCCACAATGCCTCATAGTCAGCTGGTGACCTCTCACAGCTCGGTAGTAGGCCTTGCCGTCCAACATTGTCCCAGTGGTGTTAGCCGCGTACACACCTGCCTCTGTCCATAAGTCATCAACTCCCACACTTTCCATGTGTTGACCAATGGCTTTCAGAAAGTTGAAGCAGATATGGAGGCCTCCCATGAGCAAGACCACGTTGGCAAATTTCGATGCCCAGACTAGTTCCTTACCCCTGCTGTACAGAGGCTGATCAGCAGTGATGATGGTGTACTTCTGGCTGACATACTCAGAAATGGCCATGAAGCGATTGATGACGGTGGTCATAGTGTTATTGTCATCTGCTGGTGCCTGCAGGATTGGCAACATCCCGGCGGTCGTTACTGGTGGATCCACATTGCTGACAGATTGATTGAATGCTCCCCAGCTTGGAACGGACATCGCTTCATCATGGATGCGTGACATCACCCAGGCCAAGTCCTTGGCACGTGCCCGGTCCCTCTTAGGTTCATGTGACAAGTCGTCTATGTCAGTGTCGTAGCCTGGAGGAGATGGCCTCTTGCCAGATGGGAGGGTAGCCTGGTCCAGCCTTTGGAACTCCTGTAGGTCATCAGGTTTAATAGATTTCGATATCTTGCGATTGCCACCCTTTTGGCCATGACTCTGCTGTGGAGGGGGGGCCTCTCTGCCATACCATCAGTTGAGTGCTGTGGAAGGTGTTCTTCCCGTCTAAAGTTGACTCCAAGACATCTATGTTGTCACAAGAGCAGTGAATCATTCTCTCTTTGACGATGGTGTCAGGGATGTAGACACATCCATTCTCAGCATACCTCTCCAGGATGTTCTGAGTGATGGTGGTGTCTATCCTTCTTACAGTGTCGATACCAACAGTGTGATTTGCCGCGTGGAACAGATCTAGGAGTGCTTCTGAGCGGGTGGCTTGGTGTAGAGTAAGACCCAAGCCCACATGTTTTGGTGTCAACTTTCGTCGGTTGGAGACTGCATAGACTATGTCCTGGGCAATGCTACACACACTCTGCTTCACTTTCTGGTCCTCTTCACTTCTCTCATCCACAGCATCCATTCCCCCAAAGAGCAATCGTAGAAACAGGTACAGACTGTCAGGTATGACGCGATCAACATGTTCCTGATCAAGACCTTGCCATGTCTTGGAGTGTCCAGGAGTTTCAAGATGATCTTGTCGAACCTTCAGAGCCACGTGTACCATATCTTGGAATATGCTGCTAGTGGCACACATGCGGACATCAGCATCTTCATCTTCAGTAGACTCTGACTTAGAGGTGACAGGACCTTGTTCACAAGACTTAGCCAGTGCTTTGGAGATGATGAAATCTGAGCTCTCTCCAGGTTAAATCAGCAGCGGGCCCCTTGACAATGGGCGTACATAGCTGGCGTTTGATCCAAGCAGCCTTTGAACATCTTCGTAGAACGTTGTTCTCCTGGAGTATTTCACGATGATGCCGGTGTCATTACACATACTCTCGTATCTGTCCCAGACGTCTCCCATGTCGTATACGTGACCACGAGACAGGCCTATTGTCAAGTCTTTGCACAGCTTTGTCAAGCACTCATTTTCAGGCCCTTGTTGCTCCTCTGACACCGCTTGTTTTCTAGTACGTCTCTCAAATGTCACCAAACATGCCAGACGATAGCAGCCTTCAACTGCAATCACACTACTCACCGCTGACAACGGTATGCTCATGACAGGGTCGTGTTTGGCACTCTGGATCAAGTCATCTGACTTCTCCATTGTCTCCACCCTGTGCAGTTTCTTTGTGGTCTTCTTTTGGCAAAACATGCAGAGGGTCCAGTCAATCACTGGTGTTGAACGTCTACGCTTTGGGGGGAAAAGCCTGAGAGCCTTCACTTTTTGTGGTAGCCGATGCACCCATGATCTGCTGCTGACTTCGCAGCCTTTTGAGTTTGCCTTCAGAGGTGAATAGAGAGTAGCATGATTTATGCCACTTGAGTTCCAGTGCATTGAAATCATCCTTGGAATGACTTTCCAGTCTTTGTAAAACCTCAAGATAGTAGGTATCTCCCAGGTTCTCTCTCTCATTGCTCACAGTCATAGTTCTTGCTTTTCCTTCTGCTGATGCTGTGCGCAGGTTACCAGCGCTGCTTTGGCAGAAGAAGCAACAATCCTCACTGACATCCTGACATTTCCTCTTGCGCTTGATGACAGCTACAGGGTCCATTGCTGATGAACTCCCTATCTGCAAAGACAAGTGGGAATGGCAGTATGTAGTAGCCACAGATATATTGAAACAATTCGAAACATACCTATCCTTTAGCAGTATTATTATTATTTTACCAGCTGGCACTGTCTGTACTCTTTTAATTGCATATACCAAACCAATGTCTGGCCAGCCAGTGCATTGGAAATACTCAACATGTGAAAGTATGCTATTACTTGTACTATGGTAGTAGTAGGCACATGCGCACCTCACCCAGCATGCTAAATGTAGTTTTAATGGAAATAAAGACATCCAGAGTCAATTACATTCAATTACTATCCATAAAATCACGAAAATATGCTTTATGTGCTAATGATACACCTTTAAACACGTTGTTACATAGAGCCACGACTGAAATGCAAAAATTCGGAATTTTTCAGAATTTGACTTTTGTAAAGTTGTATGGGACCTTCAAACCCAAAATTGAGAGTGGCATCCACCCACATCTTGTTTGGCATCCTCAACACTACTTATCTAAGGTGAGTGCCTGCTATTAACAAAAAACGCCGTTAAGTTTTTTCTAGAGGACTTTTCAATTTTTGGCCGGCCCACTAGTATATGCACTGAAGAGGCCGGTGGATACCATAATACGTTGTACGCCTAGATGTTCAAGACTTTAAAAGCCAACTGGCTTTTAAACCAATTTCAAGTAAGGATTAACTAACTAACTGAATATATTATATATGATACACACATACCATGCATGGAACAAGGAACTCTTCTAGGAAAATTAAATCCACTATAGTCCGAATAAGTAATGGTAAATGACAAATCCTATAGTTTTTTCTTTTTCCATGATGGAAGCCAGACGTGTGCAACGGGTCACTCACAAAGAGGTCCCAAAAATATAGCTTCCCTCACCAGCTATCTGCAAAGCCTTCACACGTCAGATTGAATACATCAAAGTAAAAGGGGTAACTATTATATTTTTAGCCAAAAACCAAAACTTAAACCTCAACTGGCAGAATTGAGCGTCCACTTTTCAAGGCACATAACATGTCCGTTTCATGATGGGAATGAACTTAGAATGGTTCCCTGAGGTTTTTTATGATACACAGACCGTGCATGGAACAAGGAACTCTTCTAGGAAAATTAAACCCACTAGAAGAGTTCCTTGTTCCATGCACGGTCTGGTGTGTATCATAAAAAACCTCAGGGAACCATTCTGAGTTCATTCCCATCATGAAATGGACATGTTATGTGCCTTGAAAAGTGGACGCTCAATTCTGCCAGTTGAGGTTTAAGTTTTGGTTTTTGGCTAAAAATATAATAGTTACCCCTTTTTCTTTGATGTATTCAATCTGACGTGAAGGCAGCGATTCTTTTGCTTATATTGAGGTTCTAAATGTAGCTGGGCTAGGCTGCTTTAAACCCAGATCCTGTCCCAAAGCTGGATCCAATCTGCTTTGCAGATAGCTGGGTGAGGGAAGCTATATTTTTGGGACCTCTTTGTGAGTGACCCGTTGCCCACGTCGGGCTAGCATCATGAAAAAGAAAAAACTGTAGTATTTGTCATTTACCATTACTTATTCGGACTATAGTGGATTTAATTTTCCTAGAAGAGTTCCTTGTTCCATGCACGGTCTGTGTGTATCATAAAAAACCTCAGGGAACCATTCTGAGTTCATTCCCATATATATATAATATATATTATATATATATATATATATAAAGGTTGTCCGATAAATGAGTGGCGATTCTATGTCAGTTAGCATAGTGTACTAATATCTTTGATATCTAATAAATGTCTATGCTTTTTTTCAATTAAGCTAGCTTCACATGAAATCCAAATTTTTAATTTTGCAGTAATTCATGTTTATTCCTGTTTTTTCTGGTTTTTCATTGTTTTATTTTTATTATTTCTAATTATTGGCGTTGCAATGGCTGGGGTAGACGCACGTGTTGATAAAATTTGTGATCAAAATCCCTACACATATGAAGCACGGATATTAGCAGCAACATGGTGGCATGAATCTGGAAAAACCAAGCATTGCATGAAGGTAGTACACGAAAGGTTTGAACAAAGATTTAATGATGTGCCGCCAAAGGGCGGAATTATTAGAAAATGGGAACACAAATTATTCACAACTGGGATGATAATTGATAAAAAACGCCGTGGTCGCCCCAAAGCAAGAGCAAGATTGGAAGATGATGTTCAAGTGTCAATTCGACAATCGCCAACCAAAAGTATTCGTAGGCGTGCATCTGCATTAAATGTTCCGAAATCAACACTGCATGATTTGATGAAAAAAGACTTGCATTTTAAAGCTTTCCGCCCAACCTCCGTTCAGTTTTTATCGCCACAAGATAAAATTGTCAGAGTTAATGCTTGTCAACAAATTCTTGAAGCTTTTCCAAGTAAAGCCGAGAGAGATCGTACGTTCTTCAGTGATGAATGTGCCCTTTATGGCGATGGCAAAAGCAAATTTTCGTTTTTTTGGTCGAAAGAAAATCCTCATTATTATGATCAAATAAAACAGTATCCCCCTCGAATCATGATATGGTGTGCAATATCAGCACATTGTTTAATTTGTCCATTTGTGTGCACTGGTCGAATTACTTCAGGAAGTTATATCGACATGTTGGAGAACAGATTTCTACCCGCTTTAAGAAATACGAATATTCGCAACCCTATTTTTCAGCAAGATGGTGCTCCAGGACACACTGCTTTCGCTGCGCGTGAGTTCCTAGACAGAAATTTTCCTGGCAGATGGAACGGAAAGTATGGTCCTGTACCTTGGCCTCCGCGGAGTCCGGACTTGACTACCCCGGATAATACCCTCTGGGGAATCCTCAAGATGCAGATTAATGGCCGTGAAAATCAAAGTGAATCTGATCTGACAAAAATCGCAGAAGTTGTGTTAAGTGACATCAATGAGGATAAAGAACTTTTACAAAAAATATCAGACAGGACATGGAGACGCATACAGCTTGCTGTTCGTGTAAATGGCGATCAGGTTGATCCCTATGACAATTAATTATCGAATTAATTGTAAGTTTACTAATAATAAAATTCCTTCTAATAAATTTTTTATTATCCTTTATCTTTTATTTATAAATTGTTCCCGAATCGCCACTCACTTATCGGACGACCTTATATATATATATATATATATATATATATATATATTATATATATATATATATATATATATTATATATATATATATATATATATACATACAGTATATATATATATATATATATATATATATATACAGTATATATATATATACAGTATATATATTATATATATATATATATATATATATATATATATATATATATATATATATGCCTGTTGACGGTAGGCCCTATAACGTAATTAGGTCAAATACATAGATTGTTTATGTGTCACCACTGATCTTTCAATGAAAATAAATAAATGTCATTAATAAAAGAGATTAATAGACAGTGGTTTTTGTTTCATTAGCAAAAGTTAAAGAATAATTACTTAATAATTAACAATAAGATAGTCCGTATTGAAATGTGCAAATACTACAATTATTGAATGCTGAGAATTGAAGAGTAATTACATGCAGGGCAAATGTACAGTGATTCAGTGGTGTTAAGATGCAATAATTAGAACAAAATACGGTACATAATAAACAATAATAAGCCTACACGCGGTATTACGTTAAGTCCGATACGCGGTTTTGGAAACACTTTAGAGAGCAAGTAGTGCAAGTGAGTTAGGCCTACACAGTTTATATAAAAAGCATAAGCTATACGGCGCGAGAGCCTACAAAAATGTGAAATGGAGTTGTTTAACCTCCTTCGCAACATCTAAGGTCATAACCCGGAGGGGACGTACAGCTTTACGTAGAATCCGAAACACGGGTCGCTACATAATCTGTACGCAGAGAACGGTCTCCCATCCAACTACTATACAAACCCAATGTAGTTTAACTTCGCTGATCGACGGGAAGCGAGTTACTACACTGGCGACGACGTTTTCGAGCGGTTGGTATCTTGTACGAGTAAATACAAAGTCCAACTCTGAAGGCGCGAACAAAGATGTTTCTGTGGCGTTTGAACGCGGGTGCGAGGAAACCTCTAACAGAAAAGAATCTTCCTGCCAACGATTGTGAATTTCTGATGTAAGTAAGTGCTCTAAAATAAACCCCAGGCGTTCCACCATGGCAACGTAGAAGTTTTTAAGAGCACTTGAAACGGTCCTCAAGTTGACCTTCCATTCGAGCTTCAAAAAGAGTCTCTCTCTCTCTCTCTCTCTCTCTCTCTCTCTCTCTCTCTCTCTCTCTCTCTCTCTCTCTCTCTCTCTCTCTCTCTCTCTCTCCAGCAGCAGCCCCTCCCCCAGCAGCAGTTAGTGCCCCTCCCCAGCAGCAGTTACTCCCCTCCCCCAGCAGCAGTTACTCCCCCTCCCCCAGCAGCAGTTACTCCCCCTCCCCCAGCAGCAGTTAGTCCCCCCTCCCCCAGCAGCAGTTAGTCCACTCCCCCAGCAGCTGTTAGTCCCCTCCCCCAGCAGCAGTTAGTCCCCCTCCCCCAGCAGCAGTTAGTCCCCCTCCCCCAGCAGCAGTTAGTCCCCCTCCCCCACAGCAGTTAGTCCCCCTCCCCCAGCAGCAGTTAGTCCCCCTCCCCCAGCAGCAGTTAGTCCCCCTCCCCCAGCAGGTAGTCCCCCTCCAACAGCAATAGTGAGGGGCTCTTCGACTCCCGACAGCCCTGGCTGTTCGGGAAACGGGTCGTGCTAGGGGGCGGTCAGAATAGGGAAGGCTCCCTCCGTGCAATGCTTTTTAATGCTAGGTCAATTAGGAACAAGTTTCGCGAGCTACGGGCGCTCTTAGCATCAGAATACCAGGATATCGTTGCTATCACCGAGTCCTGGATTCATACTGATCGTAGGGACTACGTTGGAGAGTTCGAAATTCCCGGGTATAGAATGTTTCGCAAAGACCGCACCCGTGGGGAGGGGGGTGGGGTACTAATATACGTGAGGGACACGTTGAGTCCGGTTGACTGCCAGTTCCGGTCGGAACGGGAGCTGCTTGGCGTCGATCTGAACGTGGGAGGGACGAACTATAGGTTAATCTTGGTGTACAGACCTCCGCATCTCCTCCTCGAGGACGATACAGCCCTGTACACCGAACTCGGTAGCCTGCTAGGGGATAGGGTGTGTGTAGTTTTAGGAGACTTCAACTGTCGCGGCATAAAGTGGGAAAACAGGACTGCCGATGCTGAAGGGAGGAGGCTAGTTGACTTTGCTGATGAGAACTTCCTCACTCAGTGGGTCAACGAGCCTACACGAGGCGAAAGCGTTTTGGACTTAGTGTTCACGACCGAAGACAACCTCGTCACTGGCCTCACCGTTGACGAATCGTTGGGCGGGAGTGATCACAGTCTTATTAGGTTCCGTGTGCGTCCCTCGGGTGAAGCGTAGTAACTCGAGAGGCAGTAAGCTCGATCTCCGGCGGCGAACTTTGTTAGCCTCAGGGATAGCGTAGGAGATATGGGGTTAGAGGTCGGCGGCGATGTTGAGGGAGTGTGGAGTGCATTCCGGGACGAGTTTATGGTGCTGCAGTCTGCTGCCATACCCTCAAACCGGTCACCCCGGCTTCAACGCAGCCTAAGTGGTTCAATCGTGACATCGCCTCGGCTATCCGAAATAGGAAAGTAGCGTATAGGAGGGCGAAGGCCAATCGTTCCCATGAGAACACTTTAGCGTATGTCCGCCTGTGTAGGGAAGTGAAGGCGAAGGTTAGGCTAGCGAAACGTAACGAAGAACTACGGGTGGCAAGCCTCTGCAAGGGGAACCCTAAGGAGTTCTTCAGTTATGTTAATAGTAGAAAGCCCATTAGAAGCATGATAGGTCCTTTAAAGGACGGAAGCGGCGTTCTGCGGACCTCCGACGCGGACATCGCTAATGTGCTTAATGAGTACTTTGCGGGAGTGTTCACCAGGAGGATACCCGCGTCATCCCCGAGCCAGCTGTGAGGCACGAAGGTGCTGGCCTGGATAGTGTTAGATGTACCGCGACAGTCGTTGCTCATAGAATAGACAAACTGAGCGCGTTTAATGCTCCTGGCCAGACCAGTTTCTCCCCAGTGTTTTGCGAGAAGTGCGCGACCAGGTGGCTCCCCACCTGGCTACAGTCTTCAACAAATCGTTGGTGATGGGCCGGTGCCTGGTGACTGGAGGGAGCCAACGTGACCCCTATCTTTAAGAAGGGGATCACGAAAGTCCAGGGAACTATCGTCCTATTAGTCTCACTTCAGTTGTAGGTAAATTATTAGAAGATAATAGCTGATAGAATCGTTGACCATTTGGATTCCTACAAGCTGCTTGGGGACTCCCAACATGGGTTTAGACGGCATAGGTCGTGTCTCACCAACTTGCTCGAGTTTTTCCACGTCATGTTGAGTGAGTACGATAAGAGTAGGGCGATTGATATACTTTATCTCGACTTTCAGAAAGCCTTTGATAAGGTACCTCACCGCCGGCTAATGGCGAAAGTGCGCGCGCTGGGTATCGGTGGGGAAATAGGTAGGTGGATTGAAAACTGGCTGAGGAATAGGGGGCAGAGGGTGGTAATTAAAGGGGCTAGTTCGGGTTGGGCCTCGGTCACTAGTGGGTTCCTCAGGGTTCCGTTTTGGGGCCACTGTTGTTTACCATTTACATAATGATATCGACGGTGGCATCGTCAGTCGGATCGCCAAATTCGCTGATGACACCAAGCTTGGGGCCAATGTTGGGACGCCCGAAGCGATCGAGGAACTGCGTGCGGACCTAGGTAGGATAGGAGAGTGGTCCGAAAAATGGCAAATGCCGTTTAACTTGGGTAAAGGCAAAGTGATGCACATTGGCTACGCCAATCCCAAGTCGGACTACTCGATGTTGGGCAGTATATCGAGGTGACTGATTTAGAAAAAGGACTTGGGTGTGCTAATTAGCAGCGACCTTAAGTTTACGAAACAGTGTGTAGAGGTGGAAAAGAAAGCCCAGAAACTATTGGGTTATATCAGGAGGCAATTTCAGTTTCGGAACAAGGAGATTGTGCTCTCACTGTACAATTCCCTTGTTCGGCCGTACCTGGAGTATGCTGTGCAGTTCTGGTCGCCCACCCTCAGGAAAGATATTGAGAGGCTGGAGCGAGTGCAGGCGAGGGCCACAAAGTTAATCCCTTCGGTTAGGCATATGGGCTACAATCGACGGTTACGCGCGCCCTGAACTTGTTTTCGCTTGAAACTCGGAGGCTGCGCGGTCAACTGATCGAGGTTTTCAAGCTCTTACGAGGGTTCAACGATGTCGATTTTAGAAGTATGTTTAGTTTAAATGATAACCCAACTCGCAACAATGGTTGAAGTTGGATTTGAAACGGTTTAGGACTAGTGTGTGTGGGAATTACTTTACGTATAAGATCTGTGACACATGGAACAGGTTACCTTCGGAAGTTGTGAACAGTTCCTCTGTGGATCAGTTCAAGAAAAGGTTAGACCAAATTTTGCACACTCTTTGAGTGTGTGAAAATTTTCCGTGGCACCCGTTGCCATTGGTACCACATCCTCGGTATGGGCCGCAAGGCCTTTTGAGGTACTTCTTTTCCTCCTCCTTGTAACTCTCTCTCTCTCTTCTTCTCTCTCTCTCTCTCTTCTTCTCTCTCCTCTCTTCTTCTCTCTCTCTCTCTCTTCTCTCTCTCTCTCTTCTTCTCTCTCTCTCTCTCTCTCTCTCTCTCTTCTCTCTCCTCTCTCTCTTCTCTCTCTCTTCTTCTTCTCTCTCTCTTCTTCTTCTCTCTCTCTCTTCTTCTCTCTCTCTCTCTTCTCTTCTTCTCTCTCTCTCTTCTTTCTTCTCTCTCTTCTCTCTCTCTCTCCTTCTTCTTCTCTCTCTCTCTCTCTCTTCTTCTTCTCTCTCCTCTCTTCTTCTCTCTCTCTCTCTCTTCTTCTCCTCCTCTCTCTTCTTCTCTCTCCTCTCTCTCTTCTCTCTCTCTCTCTCTCTTTCTTCTCTCTCTCTCTCTCTCTTCTTCTCTCTCTCTCTCTCTCTTCTTCTTCTCTCTCTCTCTCTCTTCTTCTCCTCTCTCTCTCTCTCTCTTCTTCTCTCTCTCTCTTCTTCTTCTCCCAAGTCGGACTACTCGATGTTGGGCAGTAATATCGAGGTGACTGATTTAGAAAAGGACTTGGGTGTGCTAATTAGCAGCGACCTTAAGTTTACGAAACAGTGTGTAGAGGTGGAAAAGAAAGCCCAGAAACTATTGGGTTATATCAGGAGGCAATTTCAGTTTCGGAACAAGGAGATTGTGCTCTCACTGTACAATTCCCTTGTTCGGCCGTACCTAGTATGCTGTGCAGTTCTGGTCGCCCACCCTCAGGAAATATTGAGAGGCTGGAGCGAGTGCAGGCGAGGGCCTCAAAGTTAATCCCTTCGGTTAGGCATATGGGCTACAATCGACGGTTACGCGCCCTGAACTTGTTTTCGCTTGAAACTCGGAGGCTGCGCGTCAACTGATCGAGGTTTTCAAGCTCTTACGAGGGTTCAACGATGTCGATTTTAGAAGTATGTTTAGTTTAAATGATAACCCAACTCGCAACAATGGTTGGAAGTTGGATTTGAAACGGTTTAGGACTAGTGTGTGTGGGAATTACTTTACGTATAAGATCTGTGACACATGGAACAGGTTACCTTCGGAAGTTGTGAACAGTTCCTCTGTGGATCAGTTCAAGAAAAGGTTAGACCAAATTTTGCACACTCTTTGAGTGTGTAGAAAATTTTCCGTGGCACCCGTTGCCATTGGTACCTCCTCGGTATGGGCCGCAAGGCCTTTTGAGGTACTTCTTTTCCTTGTAACTCCTTGTAACTCTCTCTCTCTCTCTCTCTCTCTCTCTCTCTCTCTCTCTCTCTCTTCTCTCTCTCTCTCTCTCTCTCTCTTTCTCTCTCTTCTCTCTCGGCGGGGAACGGCGCACTTAAGGAAGGAGGTAGAGAAGGTGCGTGTGGCTAGTCGGAGGACTGCGATCGTTGTCCACGCTGGTGGCAATGACCTGTTCCTCAAAGGCGGTGGGGTAGGTCTTACTGAAGGGATCATCACCGAGATCATGTCTCTTGCGGATGATCTAAAACTGAAGACAGACAGGGGAATGTTAATGGGTATTTTACCGCGAATGAATGTCAGTGACCACGCGCTCAGTAAGGTCATTGGCATCAACGAGAGGGTACAAGACTTGTGCGTTCCGCTGGGCGTGAAGTTTATTGACCCCTTCGATGCATTTTCGGGTAGGTGGGACCTTTACCAGAGGGATGGTGTCCACCTCAATAACAAGGGTAAAGGGTGCTAGGCGCGCTGCTCGACCGGCACCTATACAGAATGGTGAGGTCGAGTCCGGGGAGAGATGATGGGCCCCCACCGGGAGAGATGAGGATGAGCCGGTGGCGGACATACCTTCGACTGAAGGGTGCGTCGAAGTACAGGTGGGTGACCCTCCTCCTACGTTGGAGGGGGCTCAGTCTCCTGCGGAAGTTGCCCCCTCATTAGTGAGGGGCTCTTCAACTCCCGACAGCCCTGGCTGTTCGGGAAACGGGTCGTGCTAGGGGGCGGTCAGAATAGGGAAGGCTCCCTCCGTGCAATGCTTTTTAATGCTAGGTCAATTAGGAACAAGTTTTGCGAGCTACGGGCGCTCTTAGCATCAGAATACCAGGATATCGTTGCTATCACCGAGTCCTGGATTCATACTGATCGTAGGGACTACGTTGGGAGTTCGAAATTCCCGGGTATAGAATGTTTCGCAAAGACCGCACCCGTGGGGAGGGGGGGGGTACTAATATACGTCAGAGACACGTTGAGTCCGGTTGACTGCCAGTTCTGGTCGGAACGGGAGCTGCTTGGCGTCGATCTGAACGTGGGAGGGACGAACTATAGGTTAATCTTGGTGTACAGACCTCCGCATCTCCTCCTCGAGGACGATACAGCCCTGTACACCGAACTCAGTAGCCTGCTAGGGGATAGGGTGTGTGTAGTTTTAGGAGACTTCAACTGTCGCGGCATAAAGTGGGAAAACAGGACTGCCGATGCTGAAGGGAGGAGGCTAGTTGACTTTGCTGATGAGAACTTCCTCACTCAGTGGGTCAACGAGCCTACACGAGGCGAAAGCGTTCTAGACTTAGTATTCACGACCGAAGACAACCTCGTCACTGGCCTCACCGTTGACGAATCGTTGGGCGGGAGTGATCACGGTCTTATTAGGTTCCGTGTGTGCGTCCCGGGGTGAAGCGTAGTAACTCGAGAGGCAGTAAGCTCGATCTCCGGCGGGCGAACTTTGTTAGCCTCAGGGATAGCGTAGCAGAGATGGGGTTAGAGGTTGGCGGCGATGTTGAGGGTGTGGAGTGCATTCCGGGATGAGTTTATGGCTGCAGTCTGCTGCCATACCCTCAA
>JAJOZX010000697.1:252500-322500 GCA_023014485.1 Bathynomus jamesi | reverse complement strand
TAATGTGGTTGGTTGTGTGTATTCGAGCGGATGTACAAAATGTAACTCAGTATACAGGGTGGGCCGTAAGTTTCCATACATAGGAAAAAATAAACATTTTTTTATGGACAACCATTTTTATTTATATAATATGCTCTACATGGTTGCCATTGTTTTGAAAACACATTTCAATACGTGTTCCCCACTGTTGATGAACACGCATTAGCACAGTTGACGTTATGCTTGTAATGGCGTTGGTGATACGTTCCTTTAGATGATTTATGTCTCGTATCTTTTCCTGATACACCATGGCCTTCAAGTGCCCCCAAAGATAGAAATCAAGGGGGGTGAGATCTGGGGATCTGGGAGGCCACTCCACAGGACCACGCCGACCAATCCAAGCATCCGGAAACTGCTGATCCAAATACCGACGCACGTGAAGACCATAATTTAAATTTTCCTATGTATGGAAACTTACGGCCCACCCTGTATATAGGCCAAACGGGTAAAACGTTAGATATTACGGTAAAACAGCATAAATATGCGTGTAGAACAGCAAATAATTCTAATGCATTGTTTAACCATATGCATAGCATAGCATCAAGTGGGATAGTTCTAAAGCGCTCGTTAAAAACAGATATATAACAAAGAAATATTATAGAATGTGCATTTATCCATTTTAAAAATAATTTCAATAACAGTACGGGAATGTATAAAATTGACAATATCCTGTTTAAATTCCTTCTGCCTCTCATTAAGTCTTGTTAATTATGTGCTAATCTTTTTGTTTCCGCCCCGCTGTATGTATATATATATATTTTTTGGCTTCTCGCCTGCTCCCTTCATTCCCTGACGAGGTGTACTTCTGAATACACGAAAGATCTTAGCATCAGTTTTCTTTTTCCCTGTGGGTTTACATCATATATATATATATAATATAATATATATATATATATATATATATATATATATATATATATGTATAGAAACGACGTAAGTATAGAGGAGTGTTCTGCACACGAGGAAGAGAAATAACAAACAAATGAAAAATAAGGCACCCGCCCGGGTGCCTTATTTTTCATTGTTTGTTATTTCTCTTCCTCGTGTGCAGAACACTCCTCTATACTCACGTCGTTTCTATACGTTAATATACTGCGCGGTCATTGCAGTTAAATGTATATATATATATATATATATATTAGGGTGGCCCTTAAAACTGAAGTGTCGATTTTGTATCCTCTCACCCACTCAATTTGTTCCGTTACTCGTCTAACTGCACTGTGCGAAATATGACGGTTTTCGAGAAATATTTAGAGGTCGCCCTGGCACGTCAAAGTTTTCCTTCTATTAGGTTTTCGGTATACTCAATTACTCATACTAATACTCATACTCTTGTTCTCATTTGCAGGATTGATACATGATGGATACGCGACAGAAGCGTTATCTTGGTGTTTATTTTGTGGAAGAAATCAGAGGAAGGAAGCTTCCTTCCATTGGTCAGGCCTTTGGCCATTTCCTCTTCCTTCACGAGGAGAAGCAGCAGCCTGTCCGTGAGGCAAGCCGCAACACCGTCAGGGCCGTAATGGAATTCTGGCATTTGGCAAGCATTCCCACTCGGGCTGAACAGCACTGCATTGCCAAACTCGAACGGACCTTCGACGAGTGGAAAGGGCTGAAAAAACACAAGACCAGGACCGGCGATGCGCACAAGAAAAAAGAAGAAGATTTTAAGAAGTTGAACGATTTGTCCGACATTGCGCACGCGGATGCCATGAAGATGATCAAGAACCCTGAAGACAAGGCCTTCCTCCAAATGCAGAGGCAGGACAGGACAGGATACATCGCTGGACTGGACTTGGAGCAAACGAGAAGGAATGAAGCAACGGCGAAGAGGAATGTTCAGGAGAAGCTCCGGAAGAGGAAAGCCGCTGAGGAGTGCGAAGCATCTACCAGCCGAGCAGTTTTCGAGTCGTCTTATTCCTACGCATCCGAAGAGGAGACAGAGGACGACTCAGGTGCCTGCGGAAGAGCGTGCCCTCCGAAGCGAAGTAGGGGGAGGACCAACATCATGACAGCCGGACTGGCAGCCGCACTTGACAGGACACAGATCTCCTCCGGGAGAGCCGCCTACATACTGACGGAAGCTGCTAGCAGTCTCGGACGGAATGTGGAAGAGCTGAACATAAACCGCAACTCCATTCAGCGACTCCGGGCTTGGCACCGATCGGAGACGGCACAAAAGATTAAGGAAGAATTCCCGGGTGAAGGTTCCCTCGTCGTCCATTGGGACGGGAAGTTGATGGAGGACTTGACGAGCAGGGAGCATGTAGAGCGTCTTCCAATCATTGTTTCGTGGCAAGGAGTTGAGAAGCTTGTTGGGGTCCCAAAGCTTCACACAGGAACCGGGGAGGCTCAAGCGTCAGCTGTTGTTGCTTGCCTGCAGGAGTGGGGTATCAGTGACCGGGTTCAAACTCGGTGTTTTGATACAACAGCATCTAACACAGGACATCGCTCCGGAGCCTGCTGCCTGATTGAACTGAAGCTGGGAAGAGATCTTCTCTACCGTGCTTATCGTCACCACATCTTGGAACTGGTGATCGGAGCGGCTTTCGAGGCCGCACTGCGAGTTCCATCAACAGGACCGGATATCCAGCTCTTCAATCTGTTTCGGGAGAAGTGGTCTTTCATCAACCAGAAGGATTTCAAGCCCGCGATCACTGATCCTGTTGTGGAGGCTGCAGTTGCCCCAGTCAAGGAAGAATTCCTTCAGTTCTTCCAGTCCCAGACGGAGCATGCCAGGGAAGATTACAGGGAACTCGTGGAACTCTGCATCATCTTCCTTGGGGGGACCCCACAGCGAGGCATTCACTTCAGTGCTCCTGGAGCAATGCACCGAGCTCGCTGGATGGCCAAGGTCCTCTACGCCATCAAGATCTGGCTTTTTCGGGACCAGTTCAAGTTGACTGCAGTGGAGGAGAAGGGCATCAAAGAACTCGCCTTGTTCGCTGTCATCGTGTACGCGAAAGCCTGGACAACGGCTCCACTTCCTCACCAAGCTCCTCTCAACGACTTCCTCCTCATGAAGTCCTTGTTGAAGTACCCGCACGAGACCATCAGCAAGGCGACCGCCAAGAAGCTCTCACACCATCTGTGGTATCTTTCCGAGAAACTGGTCGGTTTCTCTCTCTTCGATGAAAGGGTGTCCTGAAGAACAAAGCAGTTGATGGTGGAAGCCATGGAAGGCGAGGAAGAAGATGATCCTCCCAAAAGACCGAAGCTGGATGCAAGGATCTTCTTGAATGACGATGGAAAGGGTCTTGAGCAACTGGTGTTCGCAAACTCCAAGGCTCTTTTCACGAGGTTGGCCCTTCCGGATGATTTCGTCCGCCAAGACCCCCGCGAATGGCCCCAGTCCCAAAGGTTCCAAGCTGCCCCAAATCTGGTCCGGTCCCTGGCTGTGGTCAACGACAGAGCAGAGAGAGGAGTTGCCCTTATTCAAGACTTTAACAAGAAGCTGACCAGCGATGAGGAGCAGCTCCAATTCCTCTAAATATTGAGCAATACGAATAAAATTTTGCACGATGAATTATCTCCTGAAATAGCATCTAACTGGGGGTGAGAGCGAAATTTCCATCACTTTCTGTTTTTGAGGTCATATAAGGGCCACCCTATATATATATATATATATATATATATATTATATTATATTATATATAATATATATATATATATATATATATATAATTCGAAGCGTACAAATTAAAACTATTCAAATAGTTCTTTTTATCCTTGAACACAACAGGGAATTTACTTAAAAAGAAAACACAAGTTATTTGAAAACGGTAAAAGCGGTGTTTTTGTAAAGAAAACAAAAATTAACTTTTTATGCCTTTTTCTTTATAGAATTTTTTCTTTTTCTTCAAGAGTTTAGAAAACGCTTCCCTTGAGACTCTCAGAAACAAAAAGGACAGTTAAAATGCTGCATATATATATATATATATATATATATATATATATATATATATATATATATATATATATATATATATATATATATATATATATATATAGGGTGGCGCAAAAGTCAGGAGTCAAAGAAGCCAGAGAGAATGGATTTTTCTTCCGTTCCATGACTGCCACTATTTTTAAATAAAAATTACCTCAGTTAAAAGTTTATAATTTATAATGTTTTAGTTAGAAAATTTATAATTTATGCAATGATGACCTTTTTAACTCCCGATTTTTGCGCTAATTCAAGTGGGTGGCGCAGAAGTCAGGAGTGAAAAAGGATATCATTGCATAAATTATAATTTATAATTTTTTAACTAAAAAAAGTAATTTTTATTTTAAAATTGTGGCGACTATAGAAGGGAAACGATCCATTCTCTCTGGTTCCTTTGACTCCTGACTTTTGCGCCACCCTGTATATATAACCTTGGTTTTGCTTCCGCCCAAATTGTACATTCTGACGAAGATCAAGCTTGTTGCTCCACCTTGAACCTTGAACAGCTACGCACAGTCTGCTTTTGCCAGGAATCGAACCCGGGGCCGGTGGATTTGTAGTCAGTAATGTTAACCACTACACCACCAAGGCATATTATATATTACAGTCTATGTAAAATTAGGCAATTTATAAATTGACTGAAATTCAGGCAATGTGTCAAATTGGTGATAGACACAAAACCTAACCTAACCTTTCTGGTAATGCTGCATTGCATGCCCACTGGTATTTCCCAATATGTTGCCTAAAAATTCATGGCTAGGTTAGGTTTAATTAGATATTAAGTAAATCGTATATTTAACACATTGCTTAAAATTTCAGTCAGTTTATAAATTGCCTAATTTTAGACACTGACTGTAACACACACACATATACATATATATATATACATATATATATATATATATATATATATATATATATATATATATATATATATTATATTTGTCAAAAGTCTTACCGCACCATTATATATAGCAAATAGCGAGACTTATAACAATTTCTCTTACTGTTTCATAGTAGTTGTCATGGAAACCAATACTTAAATTATTGAAAACAAATAAAAAGCATCGTTTTAGAAAATGCTTAAATAAATTGTATTATATGACAGTATTTGCAAAATAGTGGTGGGGTAAGACTTTTGATATTGAGTGTATACAGAGGGTTGACAAAAGTAAATAGACACCCAGTTTTTCTATAGCTTTTGATTTGATAATTAAAGTCAATAAATAATAAGTTACACCAAATCAATATATTTAGAATGGTGTTGCTTTCCGCTTTGCATTATGTAAAGCTGGCACACGTTCCGGCATTCCATTGATGAGCTTTGATTTGCCATTTGTTCTTTAGGACAATCATCGTGACGTCTATTTACTTTTGTCAACCCTCTGCACATGTTTGATTGCGACAGTTATTGTTTTAACCCGAATGGCTTCATGTTGTCCCAGTGTAATGTAATGCAATGTAATAGTTGTTACCTGTCTCCGGAAGGCGGCTGAAGAAGGGTATCAGGATCGACCGCCAGATCGCCAATGCGATGCACGATCGACGCGTCAATGATTTTGTTTAGCGTCGTCATCGCCGTGAATTGTATTTCCTGAACTCCTGAGAGAAGCCCCGCGCACAACTTCGTCATGAGAATGATGGCAGCTGCCGATTCCTTTCGAGAATTCAAACTCGGAGAGGTGCCTGAATGCTGAGGCGAGGGCGGCGGGTGGAATGGATAAAATGTTTGTTGAGGGGCGTAAGAAGTGGAGGAGTTGGTGGGTCCGTGATGCGACTGAGAGCCTTGGCCTTGGTGGTGGAAGGAATGGCGCGCGGACGACGCAGAAGAGTTGTTTTGGTGAAGGGAAGAGAACGAGTGAGAGGAGACGCTCGAGTGAAAGGTGGAACACGTCTGACTGCTCTGGAAGGAACTCGAGTAGTTGATATGTTGTGAGTGTGGTGGCACGGGCGTCGAAAGGTGATGATGGTGGTGTGTGGTCGGAGGAGGCCTCTCCACCGACCAGTGATGCGGGTGAGTCTGAGAGGTGGATGCGTACGAAAGTGAAGATCCACCACAACTTTTACTGCAAGACGTGAAAGACAAGTTATGAGGCACAGATGGCGTTGGTGCTTCTACCGAAGTCACCGACGCGGAAAACGCTACAGCTGAGTTGGTATTGAGGTGTGAGGTTGAAGGAGCACTCGGACTGTTATTGCTCATTTGAGTGCCACTATGGGCACCGTTCTTCTGATTAGGCAAAGCTTCGGAAGGGCGGTCCCCATCGCTCGTCATGAACACCGTCAGGCAGTTCTGCAAAATGAATAAAACAGTCAATAAAGAAATGTTTTTAATCGACAGCTTTTTATTAATGAACGAATAATTCTTTATTTATAAAATAAAATAAATAAAATTTTACAATTTTTGTCATTACGATAATTTTATTTTATGATAATTGTGAAGTAATTTATAAAATAAAGATTACAATATTACAATTTCTGTTATGTTACAGTAATAAAATAATACAAATAATACTATCAATTGGACTATTTGTTTTATATAATTTGGCCCTTAATACACAATATACAATGGCGCTCATAAGTATTCGTACAGAGAAATATTTCAGTTATATATTTGTACTTATCATTTGTACCATGCATTGGATAATTCAGAAAAGTTTACCGTTCGTTTGAGAAAATAAAAAAAAATGCTTCATATTTTACGATGATATTTTAGTTCAAATTTAACTAAATGGCAAAATTCCATTCTGAGACTTCTCAATGACAGGACAACATCGAAACTATAAATATTTTACTCTGATAAAAATTAACGAACCTTTTAGGGGTACACGCACCGTTGCAAATCTTTAATAGAAAAGAGTGGCTATATGCGCACGGCTGCTTAAGCATTTCATAACCTAACCTAACCTTTGTAACAGCTCGTGCCACCCACGCCATACGTGCAAAAACGCATCAAAATAGGTTAGGTACTTGCCTGTATATTTTGCTTTAAATATAGTTTGTAACTGACAGTTGAACTCTGTTTTTCCTCTGCCTATTTCATGAAATTGGCAGAGCGAAATTGTGTATTTCATGAAATAAGCAATAACTTTGCTTAGTTCATGAAATACGCAGTTTCACCGATTACGCATAACATATACATTTTCTAGCTAGAAATATTTTTTTTTTTTTGTTTTTTCACATTGCTTCAAACCGAAAAGCCCCTCAAAATCATTTTGATAGAATGATGATGATAAAAGTAGAGTATTTAGATACTTAGGAGCAATCCAAGAATAAGCAACCCAAAGTCCCCAATCCAAGAAAAAGCACCCAAAATTGATTTGGGGTGCTTATTCTTGGATTGCTTCGATATTTAGTATAGAATTTACTAAAATTCCTTCATACATACGTATGGTTACTTCATACATGTAGTTACTTTTCACTACACGCTATCAACCCTGTAATTTGCGGTCCGAAAACGAGAAGGGTTAAAGTGGCAATTTTAGTTCTACTAAACATAACATAACCTCCCATTAAATTTGACCAAAGTGAGAAATTCAAGAATGAAAATGGGAAAAGCATGAACTGCATGGGGAGGGTGGACAAAAATGGATCTTTAGGTACCGTCCATTTCCATAGATTATCCTCATCTTAAGATAACCAGAAGCAACCCTCCCTTTCCATGGCACGCATTTTTACGTTTTAAAAGAGTTACTAAAGATCACTGGGTTAATATATATATTCCGCAGAATACACCACCTAAACCTTAGAAAGACAACAATATATTCAGAATCCTTGTAAAAAAATAATGAAAGAAAATATGTTTCATATGCTGTGCAAATGTAAGAGGAAATTGTAGACACTAATCGACCAGGGAAGTACTCCAGGGTGGATGTTGGACAGGAGACAGGGAGTGCTGGAACTTCCGTTTCTCCTGTCACCGTCCTCCTTAGCTGGTCTTTTTCTGTCTCATCTACCCTGTGAGCAGTCCAGCATGCTCTCAAACACACACTTCCCCCTCTATTCCTCATGACATATACATTTATCTTACACACTACGCAACCTTCCTTTTCAAAATTTATATTAAAAAAAAGCGAAATGGCATAACTGAGCCTTGGGAACCTTGTTTTTGGTTTATTCTGTCTTCTGTGGAGGGGTCACTTTTGTGGGTCACTTTTGTGGGCGTTCGCCCTTAGCCCCCTCTTTCCTACATAAAAAAAAATATTAAGATAAAAAATTAATATTTAATATGTTATCTAAGCAAAATTGGCAGCCGAAAGTATTGGCAACAAATAATTGTTTCTTTGTTTCTGTGACCATGAACTGTGCCGGTTGTGAAGTAGACTTTGAAGACTTAATTCGTCTTGTTGCCTTAGACCAGTGGTTCCAAAGCTTTTTCAGGCCAACGCCCCCTTATGTCCATCAGTATTTGCTGGTGCCCCATCATAAAGATAATATAACAAGATAAGCGATTTATTAATAAAAGGTAACAATTTTAGTTTCCTAGCGCCCCCCTAAGATTCTCAAACGCCCACTGGGGGTCGGTAGCGCCCACATTGGGAACCACTGCCTTAAACGAAGCTAAAGCTTTGGATTTTTTGGCAAATCACGGTGTAATATTAAAAACTCGTTTATGTCCGAACTGTGGGAAAGTGTGTGTAAAAGACCAAAATATTTTCTACTGTAATAGCAATATACTGACCGTAGACGGTCAGTATTTACGGGGGTTAGTTTACGTTTACGTTAGGTTAGGTTAGGTTAAAATAAAGAAAATTAAATTACATACCAGAAAATATTTATTTGATGTATTTTGAGACGTTTTAACAGAATCTGCTGTCCGTTTTTTGGGGAAATTGAGCAGCTTTCGAGATATACATTTCTTCGAAAAAAAATTATCTATCTCAAAACCTGCTCAATCGCACAAAAAACCGGTTCGCAGATTTTGTTAAAAAACGTTACAATACATCAGAAAATTATTATCTGGTATTTAATTTGGGGTGATGTGTTCGGAATTTTTACCGATCACTGCTACATAGCAGTGGTGTCCAGTGACTGTCCACCAGCTTACTGTAAGTCTATCTTCTAACGTTAGTCCAATCCTTTAAAACACTTCACAAACGTCAAAATATTAGCTAATCCCAAATTGAGTTGAGCAGAAATTTACCGGAACTGGAATGTCACTTTTTAAGGTAAAATAGTTTTGGAGGTGTTTAAATCACTTGTAGATAGTGTATTCGTATCACCTTTTCCCGTTTCCTTAGGATTTAAACACTTCATTCTTCTTTTCGGAATGTGTGCATCAGCTCAGCCAAAGTTCTCACACTGGCGCTAATCTCAACTGAAAATATTATTCTTACATTATTTTAATAATGTACACCAACAAAATCAAAAGCGCAATAAAATGCTAAATGTGAATTCACATCTACTCCACTGTCAAGACAACTTCCGACAAGCACTAACAATATAAGACTGAATGGTGAAATAGTTTCAGCATGGGATCTCTGTACGATTACCTTACAAGCTGAATCAACTAAGAACTATTCAGCTTTTGCTTTCTTCTAAAATGGACATTTTAGCTATAAAACCAGTGCACATCGCCAGACAACTGCTTTTAATAAATATGAATATTGTGAAAATACTTTAGAATATTTACAAAATATATATAAAGTTGTTGAAAGGATTTATTCTGGAATTTCCGTATGTATGAAGTAACATCAGAACTTGCATTGAAATAACTCATTCGAATCTTTCTCTTGCAGCGTGATCTTCCGAAGATTTTTGATAAGGAGAACTAACGATTGGTGAAGCTCAGTGGCGTATCAAGGGAGGGGCGAGAGGGGCGACCGCCCCGAGCGGCACTTCCCGAGGGGCGGCAAATTACTGTCAGGCGGGCGCAGTATGCACAATTTTGGGTTTTTATGTTTTAAAATGCAACCCTCCAAAAAATTATATTTCATCATTGTCGCGCGTTATTTGTGTACAAAATATCCATGGTTTTGATGAAAAATCATCATTAAATGCTATATATGCCACCTCAATGCCACTATTTCCAGAAATAGTTGCGTTAAATTTTCACATCGGAAAGGTTGCCAGCCCTATTTTTCAGACTTTCCCTATATTATTTAGGTTAGGCTTTGCATTCTTTGAGCTTTGATGATGTTAATAATTAATGGTTGTTTTATTTTGCAGATACCCTACTGAATTAGCAAACATGAGCAAACGACAGAGACTGAGTGGTGCTGCATACAAGAATCTTCGCGAAAAAAAAGAGGAGGAAGGCAAGCGTGCTGCTAAGCGATTTCATCAGTTAATGGGATTCTCAGACACACATTCAGTGCCTTCTGGGAAGCAAGGAGATCAACCGCAATGTGATATATCTTTAGAGATAGATGTTCAAGCGGCAACTTCAAGTGAACCCCCAAATAATCAGGATCAACCCTCATCTACATCACAAAGTCACCCACCCACCCATCACCCACAGAGTCTCTCTAACGATTCTGGCAACTGGCCCGTTCCAATGACGGACAATTTGAGAATCGAACTCATTAAACGTGGACCATCACATTTGAAAAACATGAATGGACCCTTTCCAGCTGATTCAAACAATAGGTCAATGTCAAAAGTTTGGTATTTCAAAACTTTGGAAAATGGCGAAAAAATTGAAAAGTCATGGCTAATCTTCTCACCTTCAAAATGTAGCTTGCATTGCTTTTGCTGTCGTCTCTTCAACATCATCTCCAGTGCATTTGGAAAAGAAGAAGGATTTTTTGCCTGGAGGAAACTGAATCCAAGAGTACCTGAACATGAAAACAGTCCATATCATACCCGATGCTTTGAACAATGGAAAGAGTTGTCTATGTGCCTTCAGTTGAATGCTACAATAGATAATGCACATCAGTTGCAAATAAAACATGCTACTGCTAAGTGGAAAGAAATACTGAGACGAATTTATGACTGCATCATGTTCTTGGCAAAACAAGATCTTGCATTCCGAGGGCACCGACAGAACTTAAATGAAGAAGCTGGGCTAGCTGGCAATTCTGGAAACTTTTTGGAGTTAATAAAACTAATGGGCAAATATGACCCAGTAATTAGGGAACATCTTACAAAAATACGAATGACTGACAAGATATCCACTACGTATTTGTCACCTAACATTCAAAATGAGTTCATCACACTAATCGGCTGTAATGTTCGAAAATGTATAATTGATAATGTGTCTAGTGCAAAGTACTTTGCAATAATTTTCGATAGTACACCAGATATATCGCATATTGATCAGATGTCTCAGGTAATTCGCTGTGTCGATTAAAGATGGTAATGTAGAGGTGAAGGAATCCTTCGTTGATTTTATTAAATTAGAGGGGAAGACTGCTGAGGCAGTTACTGATCTCATTGTCACTAAGCTCCGTGAGGATGGGCTGGATATCAGAATTGTTATGGTCAAGGGTATGACAATGCTGCTACGATGGCAGGTATTCATCTTGGAGTTCAACGCAGAATTCTTGATGTTAGCAAACATGCTGTTTTCATTCCTTGCAATAACCACTCGCTGAACTTGGCTGGAGTTCATGCCGCGGGACTGAGTCCTAATGCTGTAACTTTCTTTGGAACAACTGAACGAATTTTCGTCTTTTCTTTTCCTCTACTCATCGTTGGGATGTCTTAACAAAACATTCCAAAATCACTGTCAAGCGAGTCTCTGATACGCGGTGGAGTGCTAAGTATGATGCTGTTTCTAGTCTTAAGAAGAACTTGACTCACGTTGTTAGTGCCTTGGAAGAACTGAGTGAAGGGGTCTCCGAAAATCTGGACACAAAGGGCGATGCTAAAGCTCTGTTGACCTCCATCATGTCATACATATTCATTGTGTACTTATTTTTCTGGGATCCAGTGCTGAAAGAAATCAATGATGCTCAGCTATATTTTCAAAGAAAGGGACTTGCTTTGGACCGGTGTGCATTAAAAATGAACTCTTTATCCGTGTTTTTAACTAATGAACGAGAGGCAGTAGTATCAAACGCTGCAGATGCCGCCGAAGAGTTATGTAATGAAATGGATATCAGTATAGACCGCAGAGTCAGGAGACGGAGAAGAATGCCTGGAGAGCAAGCTCGTGATGCTAGATTGACCGTGCAAGAGGATGTACGCAGAGAATTTTTTGAAATCATGGATCGTTTATTAGCAGAAAATGAAAAACGCACAGTTTGTCTTAAAAACATGAATGATCGCTTTGAATTTCTGTCTCCTTCGTACCTTTTGAATCAGTCCAAAGATCAAGAAATTACCAAGGTCAATAATTTTTCTTCCATCTACAATGACATTAATCCAGGAAGTCTACTGGAAGAAATAAAGCGTTTGCGCAGACATTTGCTCAGTTTCGAAAGCATAAGCGTCGACGATGATCCAAAGAACTGGGATATGTTAAAACTACTTCAGTGGATCGTTAAATGGGATCTAGTGGAATCTTTGCCTCATATAACAATTGCCCTCCTGATCTGTCTAACTACATGCATGTCCGTGGCAAGTTGCGAACGAAGTTTCTCGAAACTGAAACTTATAAAAACTTACCTCAGGTCAACTATAAGTCAATCTAGACTGAGCAATTTGGCGATTATTTCAATTGAACACGAAGTTGCAGAGACAATGGACATAGAAAAAATCATTCATGAATTTTCTGTTATGAAAGTCCGAAAATTTAACTAGGCATTATACATTATATAGTTATTGTTAAAATTATGTAGTGTATTATGTACGGTACATTATGTAGTATTGTTAAAATTGAAGTTGCTTTATTTAAGTTTTTCTTCCAATAAAAGTTTTGTTTAGAAGTGTATTTTTGTAAAGGAATTGTTTTTAAAATTGAAAATTGTTGCGGGGGGGGGGGGGGGGCGTTGGCATTTTCGCCCCGAGCGGCAAAAAGTATTGGTACGCCTCTGGTGAAGCTCAAACGTAATGGGTTAGTTCACAGCTTGCGCTGCAGAAATTCGGGTCATTCGAACTTTGGCAGAGGTTTATGGATGCTTAAAACTTTAATAATTAAAACTGAACTTAATACCATAACAGTTTATAACAAATTTCTTTCATTTCGCAATAAATAATGAGATTTTTAAGTTGAACGTGTTCGTTTCTTGCATTAACATTAAATTACTTCTTTTAACATATTTTTTTTCATTTATTTGATATTATTTGTCAATTGATATTATTATTATTTTCAGGGAAAATGACATTACCACGTTTACTGCCATGTCCACCATTTTTGGCGGACACAGCCATTAACGACTGTCGCCATGTCCACTAAATTTGGTCGACATCTTTCCCATTTCTTCAAGCCGTATCACGCATATCTGGCGGACACCACATTAGTTAATCATTGGTGTCTAAATACTCTGGCCCCAGTTGATAATTTTTTAAAGGGCATAACACCAGTAAACTGCAGTAATATTAGAGAAGAGTGCAAATGTTGCAATTTACATAAGTTTCATTTGCACTCTTCTCTAATATTACTGCTGTTTACTGGTGTTATGCCTTTTAAAAAATTATCAACTGTAATCGGAAATTGTAGGTTAGCAAGTTGCTAAAAGACGGAAAAACATGAATTATTATATTTGTTAGAGTTAGAACATTAGGCACCTTTTGAACATGAAAAAGCAAAATGGCCTGAGCAACCCGGATAGCCTATACCTCCTTGGCAGTAAACGTGTTAAGGCAAATTATCGTACGTAAGTAGACATTTTGATTAAGTAGCTATTTCCACTTTAAGATATCAGGTTAGCCCGAGAGAAAGAAGAGACTAGGGGGTTAAAAGAAGACAATAAGGGGTTAAGTAAGTAGCAAAACCTATCATTCGTGGGTTAACATTCATTCAGAAAAAGAGAGAGAAAGGCTCACCATCTTCATTCATCCACCGGCCACTGCCGACAAGTCGGAAAAATAGTCGAAGAGAATAGGAAAGAGGTGAAAGATGAAAAGAAGTAAAATAAGAACGCTTACAAACCATGCAAACACAGTCTTAACTCAAACACTGTCATACCATGCAAACTACAGACATGCAAGTAAAGAGAGGATAAGAAAAGAACAAGAAAAAAGTATGAACAGTATAACAAAAAATGGGTTAGTTTACGCTACAAGCTACATCTAAGTTTGTGTTAGTCTAATTTTTTTTTTAACATAATTTTGTCACTGTATGCATAACATACAATTATGCCTGTTACACGTATATATACTGTATATATATATATACACACACACACAGGCAATAATTACAGGCCTATTGCTGTCCCCTCCTGCTTCTCGAAACTACTAGAGAAACTTGTTATCCCGATTAAATGATTACTTATGGACATCTCCTAATTAGTTTGATTTTAAAAAGGTCTCACTCAACTGACCTGTGTATCTATGTACTTAAGGAAATTAGCTCTAAATACACTGGCAATAATTCAACTATTTATAGCTGTTTCCTAGATATAAGTAAGGCATATAATAGAGTAAACCACAATATTTTATTTCAAAAACTAGAAGACAGGAAAGTTCCATTGCACATATTAAATTCATTGAAATTTTGGTATTCCTACCAATCTAACTGTGAGGTGGGGCATATACTATCCGAATGTTTTGGCTCCTCTTGCGGCGTGAGGCAAGCTCCTTGCTCTTTCCTATGCTGTTTAATTTGTATATTGACCGATTAATTGCTTCACTTAATGAGGCAACAGTTGGATGTTGTATAGATAACACAAGGACAAATAACTTGGTTTATGCCGATGATATGGTATTAATAAGTCCCTCTGTTAAAGGTCTAGATCAGCTTTAACATATGCTTTTTAATGTTACAAAAACTAAGGTTATGCAATTCCATCCTAAAAGCTCTAATTAGCCAGCTGATATTAGGTTTAAAAGGAGAGGTGAAAAAATTGAGGAAGAATTTAAATATTTGGGTCAAACTATCACCAGCTCCTTCAGTGATGACTCAGACATAAGAAAACAATCTCGAAGCCTTTGTGCTAAAACGAATATTATTATAAGGAACTTCCGGTTCTGTACAAGTGAAGCTAAAGACACTCTTTCGTACTCTCTGCAGTAATATACAGGGGTTAGACAAAATAACATGAACACCCGCCGATTTCACCGGTTATCTTTACGGACTGCTCAGACACAAAGTAAACGGTCAAATGACTGGCAAACCTATTTAAATGCGTAACAGAGAGTGTATACGTCATGTTATATCCCTCACGTTGTTTTTACAGATCTGAGTGAATTATGAATTAGCAGTTATGAAAGACCTGTCAGACTTCCAAAGAGGGCAAATTGTCGGAGCGCGGATGGCTGGTGCATCGGTGACGAAAACCGCTCAGATGTTCAATGTATCCAGAGGAACTGTCTCTATGGTCATGTCTCCATACCAAAACCATGGAAAGACAAGCACCGACAAATGCAATAGTGGACGCAAGAAGCTGTGTGATCGAGACCGCCGGGTGCTAAAGCGCATTGTGACAAAGAACCATAAGACCACAGCTCCAAAAGTGACTGCAGAGCTTAACCAGCATCTTGCAAGCCCGGTATCGACCAGAACTGTACGTCGCGAGCTCCATGGAGCTGGATACCATGGGAGGGCTGCAATTGCCAAACCCTTCCTTTCGCACATCAACATTGAGCGGCGCAGAAAATGGTGTAATGACCATAAGAATTGGTCAATGGACCGGTGGAAGAATGTAGTCTACTCCGACGAATCCTCCTTTACGCTATTTCCATGTTCCGGTCGAGTTTACGTCTGGAGACAGCCTAAAGATGCTTATGACCCCGACTGCCTGACTCCAACCGTTAAGCATGGAGGCGGATCTGTGATGGTTTGGGCAGCAATATCGTGGAATACTCTTGGCCCAGCTGTAGTACTGCATGGTAGGGTTAACGCCCAGGTCTATCTGTCAATATTGGCTGACCAGGTCCATCCCATGGTCCAAACGCTGTTTCCCAATGGCGGCGCCGTCTTCCAGGATGATAATGCACCAATCCACACCGCTGGGGTCGTTAAAAACTGGTTTGAAGAGCATGTTAGTGAAGTAGAACGCTTGGATTGGGCTCCACAATCCCTGGATCTTAACATTATCGAGCATCTGTGGTGTCAGTTGGAGCAGCAGGTCAGAAGCCGATTCCCACCGCCGGCGTCTTTGGAGGAACTGGAGCAGGGTTTGCTCGAAGAATGGCTCAGGATTCCTCTAGCCACTGTCCAAAAGCTGTATGAATCAATTCCCCGACGCATTGCAGCTGTTATTGCCGCTAAAGGAGGACCAACTCCATATTAAGAATAAAAACCGCCATTTATCAAGGTGTTCATATTATTTTGTCCAACCCCTGTATATGGACAGCAACTCTGAATGAATTATAAAAAGGTTCTGGCAGAACCCTAAATTTGTTGTACAACAGGTCCTTTAGACTCCTACATAAATTACCCCCCCGAGATGCTCAGCTTCGCAAATGTTTGCTACTAGTAATGTCCCGAGCTTCCCAGAGGTAACAAGACATGCTCAATACAGTCTAATGCAAAGAATTAAAAGATCAACCAGTCTGATTAATAATTATCGAAGCTATCCATGAGTCCTGCCGTATGTCTTCTAAGCTATGGAATTCATGGTACGAAAACGTATGTCTGTAGCTCTACTTAACTTTGACATTACTGTATTATTTCTTATTAATTATATATGTCTATCCTTCGGGTGTGAACTGTCATTGTATTATTAATATTTGTCTTATGGACTATGGTCTGCCAATAAACCTTTTCATTTTCATTCATTCATTTCATTTCATTCATTCATACACACACACACACACACACACAGTGTGTGTGTGTGTGTGTGTGTGTGTATTAATATTTTTTTTCTTACAAAATATATATGGTATTGATATATAATAATAATAATGCACATATTTATCATGCTAACGCAGAGGTTCCAAACTTTGTGGCTCAAGGCACTCCAATAACATCTGTTGTTCTTTCGTGGCACCCCGGAGATTTTCATTTCGTACTGTTCAACATAGTCTCCCCCCCCCCCAACACAACATGACTTCCAACTGAGCCTTACAATTTCCATATCAACGTAATAAATCGCGAATGCTTTGTTTTATTTGAAATTTCGGGTCTTTTTGGTTTTGTTAGTTAGTTTTGGCAGTAAACTAACGAAAATATCACGACTTAACCTAACTAATCGTCAAGAGCGTACAGTTGACCTAAGATAGCAAACTAATTGATTTGCCATGTTTCGTAAAACTCTGTAGCAGTCTGCCAAACCAAAAAAATCAAAATTTCTGTATGTTCAGTAACTTTTGAAGCTTCACCTACTTTTTTTGGTCATTTTCATAAAATTTGGCGGCACCCCGTTTGGGGAATAATGTGCTGAAGTCTAAGTATAATAATACTATTAAATCTCGCCTAATAGAGAATACCCCTGATAATGCAGTTGGCTGTGTGTATTCGATCCGATGTACACACTATAACTTTTCACAAACGGGAAAAACTTTCGATATCAGGATAAAACAATATAAATATGCGTGAAGAACAGCAAATAATTCTAATGCACTGTTTAACCATATGTACAGATGTAATCATAGTATCAAATGGGATAGTTCTAAAGCGCTCGTTAAAAACACAGATATAACTGAAAGGAACGTTCTAAAATGTGCATTTATCCATTTTAAAAATAATTTCAATAACAGTGCGGGAATGTATAAAATTGACAATATCCTGTTAAAATACATTTTGCCCTTAATCAACGCTTGTTAATTATGTGCTAATCTCTCTTATTTCTGTCCCGTTATACATATGTATATATTTTCGTCATCTCGTCTTCTCCCTTCATTCCCTGACGAGGTGTACTGCTGAATACACGAAAGAACTTGGAATAATTTTTTTTCCTTGTGGTTCTATATATATATATATACTGTATATATATTAGGATGTTTCAAAATTATCTTTTTTTCTTTGAGTGAACAAATACAGACTGCCCGAGTTCCACTTGGTGAGATTAGTTATCATACGAAGTTTCATCAAAATCGGTCAATGTTTAGGGGTCCCACAAATTTGAAGCTTTTCCACCACCGACTACGAAACGTGCTTCCAGAGACGGAAGTGGGTTCTTAAGTTCCGAAGAGCTGCGAGAGCACGGAAAATGATGCTCTGAACTTCTAAAATATTGTGAGTGTGCGCTCCGGTACTCTCAGGAGGATGAGCCCACTGTCAAACTTATGAGAGGGCCGTTATCCGTCCTTCATTTACTATTCCTGTTACAACATGTCCAATTCTCTGCGTGTTACATAAGGGGTTCCAAAAAACCTTACCCCCCATTTGCAGCTTACATGTTTACTTATATCGAAATAGTTTTTAGTGATTATAAAAATATATAAAATTCTTTATTTATTGCAGGTATTAAAATTACTCTAGCTGATAAAGTGATAATATAATGGCTTTTCAATTAATTGGTGATTCGGAGAGGCAACGTGTGATAGATCGCATACGAGCAATAACATTTCGGGAAGCTCGTGATGCTGGAGCCACCTTTATAACACGTTCATGGGTTGCCAAAAAGTTGCGAAGAAGTGAGGACTTCGTCAAAAGAAATCGGAATAAAACTTTGGATGAATGTGAAATGGATACAACCAAATCTGGGCGCCCAAATTTGCCTCTCTCAGGAAACAAAGGACATCATCGAAAGCGGTACGCGTAAGCGGAAAAACAGCTCTGCTAAACTTTCTAGAGAGATCGAAGTGTTGCGAGGAAAGATCGTTAGTGGTGTGATCATTCGACTGTACCGCCATATGCAAGGTTTAAAGCCTTGGCAGGAACTTCCAAAGCCAAGAAAAACTCAACTCAACTTAGCATCGATGACAGAATGTGGTTTGCCCATTATCTTGAAGATTGGGATGTGGATGATTTCATGCATTTAGCTGTCTCCGATGAATTTTTTGTTTACGTAACACGTCGGCCTAAGTACCAAAGTGATCGAGTGTGGACCACAACACCAGATGAAATCGATGACAATGAACATTATCGCGAATTATTAAAAAGTCCAGACTGTGTTGATGTGTTTGTTTTGTTCACTGCAAAGAAGCTCATGTGGGTGCTGAAGCCAAATGGTCAGAGTTGGGATGGACAGTATTTTCGTGATATTATTCTATCCCAGCATATCATTCCTTTTCTAAGAAACCCAAACAATGTTATGGATGTCGATCAGGTCACACAAATGCACGATAAGGCCCCCTGCTTTAAGGCATTAGCCACTCAACAGTTGTTGCGGAACCATGAGATCGATTTCTTTGGAAATTAAGAATGGCCAGGAAATTTTCCTGACCTGAACGTCTGTGAACACATTGGATCAGTTATAAAGGACAAGGTTGAATGTCTCTTGTTTCAAGAACCTGCAGCAAATCGATTTTCGAAGGATACAATGACGCAACACATTGACACTGTTTTAGCAAATTTGCGTAACGATCAAGATCTATTCACGTCACTTTTGGCAGCTACCCAAAGCGAATTCAGGCTGTCTTGGAAGCCAATGGCGGGAACACCAAGTTTTAATTGTTTCTCATTAAATGCAGGATTAAATTCTCTTTTGTAAGGTATATTTAGTTTTACTGTACCTCTAATGGTTTAGGCCATGGGCGGGGGGGGCTAAGGTTTATTGGAGCCCCGTACACATACACAATGGTTTAGTGCTGTACTTTTATTGTGTGTATGTGAATTGTGTTCTTGACATTAGCTTATTAGTGATGTAAGTTATACGTTTCCTTCCTTTGTTCGCAGGTTATGACAAGTTCACCAAGTAGTGTGAGCTTGTGACTTTTTGACAAGAAGCCCATCAAACCCTTGGAAATTCCAAGGAGCCGTCTTCCTTCATGCGAGCAGGTTCTTTTGCTCTTCTACCATCTCCATACGGAGGAGGAGAAGACCATTCCGGAGGCAGCGAAGGATACAGCGGAGCTGGTGAAAGAGATATGGGCAAAGGCGAACCTTCCGACATCTGACATGGCGTTCTGCGTGAAGGAATCCAAAAGCTGATCGATCGCTATGGCAACTTGAAGAAGCTGAAATCAAGAGTCTGAAAGAGAAGCTATGAATCGAGAGATGTTCGAGTCCGACATGGAGGAGATCTTCGACACTGGGCACTCGAAAACCATGGAGATGAAGATTCCAGAGGAAGATTAGGCTTTTTTTGGAAAAGCAGCGGGAAGATCGCATGGCATCATCACTGGCCGGAATTGACCTCAAGTTCGTCAGAGTAGGGGAAAAGAAGAGAAAGAGGGAGTTGGCCACGATGAAACAGGAGAGAGAAGGAAAGGATGCAGGAAAGCTCGAGAACACAATTGTCTTGGAAACGTCATCGAGCTCCTCAGTATCCAATTCCAATACGGATGACGAAGATTTCAGAATCCCGTGTTCGACGTCGCGAAAATTTCCCCGGATTACCAATAAGGGTGTCTGGGACAACAACAACACTGCTGCATGGGACCGAGAAAATTTGTCAATACGACAAGCGACGTTTTCCTTCGCCGCAGTCGCCCAGAGCCTTGGGCACGATGTTTCGGAGCTGGTCATCTTCCCCTCCATGGTTTACCGAGCCCGGAGGAAGAATCGCGCAGATTGTGCGGCACAGCTCGTGAGTGACGGAATTCCCGACGTACCACTTATCCTCCACTGGGACGGCAAGTTACTCCCCGATATCTCTGGGGGAGCAAATTTGCAGGACGGTATCGCCTTTTTCGTGACCGGGAGGATACTGAGGAACTTCTTGGAGTTCCAGCTGCTACCGACGGCACCGGGGAGCAAGTAGCTGCGACGGTCATGAAGGAGGTCCAACGAGCTGGAGTGGAACCAAGAATCATTGGCATGGGATTCGACACGACAGCATCGAACACTGGGATGATACAGGGAGCCTGCATCCGGATTGAGCAGGAGTTAGGGAGGCCGCTGCTCTGGTTTGCTTGCAGACATCACATTCATGAAGTGATACTCAAGGAAGTCTTCGACTTTAGCCATAGACTATCGTCAGGACTGGGTATTGGCCTCTTCAAAAGGTTCAAAAACCAGTGGCCCTTCATCGATCAATCCAAGTACGTCAATGCGGAACAAGATTCGGGCCTTGTTGAACTATTCGTTTCTGATCCATTTTATGAACCTCGAAAGATGGAGATGATGTCGTTCCTGAGCGATGTTCTTCAGAGCGGTAATCATCCCCGCGAAGATTATGAGGAGCTCTTGGTCCTCTGCTACATCTTCTTGGGAGGAACGATTGCCAAAGTTTCCTTTCGGCCCCCTGATGCATATCATCTCGCTCGATGGATGGCTAAGGCCATATATGCCTTGAAGATCACTATTTTCAAGAATGAGTTCACCATGACGGACCGTGAAGCCAGAAACATGAGACGAGTGGCACTTTTCGTGTCACTCATCTACATCCGCCACTGGCACGAAGCATTGGTTCCACAGTGGGCCCTCAAAAATGATTTGGACTTAATCCGAACTCTCCAAGGCTATCCTGATCTGAAAGTTGCTGCAGTGGCGGGGAAGGGGATCAAACGGCACCTCTGGTATCTTTCTGAACGGATGATAGGATTAGCCCTCTTTGACGAACGAATCGATATGGCGGAGAAGCGAGCCATGGTGCGAAACTTGAATCATCCGAAGTATAAAAAGTGATTGAAGAGGTTGGAGGGGAAGTCGTCAACCTCAATGTTTCTCCCTCTCATTTCGTGACGGAGCGAACTATGGATATCGTCAGAGGTGTCCTCCACCGCTCAGACAAGGAGCCGACATTCCGAGAGAAGGATTCAAGTGAGTGGGAGAACGACGATACCTTCAAGTTGGCTCTACAACGGACCAAGAGCCTCAAGATGACGAACGACTGCGCTGAGCGAGGAATTGCACTCAAGAGGTTCAATTCTACGATCACACGAGATGAGAGCCAAAAGCAGTTCCTCCTCGAGGTCGTCAAACACCTTGCGAAGTCCATTCCCATGAAGACGAAGGCGGAGTTATCGAAACGAGTGTTCGACGACTAGGTTTTTGGACAATCCAGATTTTCGTAAGAGGTTTCAAAAATGTTTCAGTTTGTGCTACCAATAAATACACCCTAATGTATATGTATGTATGTATGTATATATATATATATATATATATATATATATATATATATATATATATACACACAGTATATATGCGCCTGGGTGGTGTAGTGGTTAGCGTCGCTGACTACGAATCCATTGGTCCCGGGATCGAGACCCGGTGACGGCATGCGGCGCGCAGCAAAACCTAGCTGTTCATCCTTCCACACAATAAAGAAAGTGGTTGATAGATAAATGGGTACCCTGGGTGGCCTAGTGGTTAAGACGTTAGGCTGCTGGTGGGGTGTGGTTCGGATTCCACGTTAAACTGTAGGTCTAAGGTAGAGTGAAAAGCTTGACCTTCGTCAGAATGAACAATTCGGGTGGAAGCAAACCAAAGGTATATGTATATTAGTGGTGGACCAGATATCCGATTCCACATCTGCATCATTTTTAACATCCGCATCCGCACTTCTGACTGCGGATGTTATGCGGATATTTCCTCTAATAAATTATGCAATTTTTAATTAAATTAGCTTATAAAGTAGCTTATAAGGCCCAGTCATGCACATTTCATGTAAAGTATTAATTATTAATGAACAAACAAATATATAAACCTCAAAATATAAATACCTGGTAACTCTTGAGAAAGTTATTTTTATCATAATGAAAACATTAATTTTAATTCTTATGCATTGCCTGCCATAATAGTTATATCATGAAATTTTAAAAATTATGTCATATATTCATAATTCTATATTATATTGATAGATTAACTAAATATCCGCATCCGCGGATATTGAAATTAAAAATCCGCATCCGCAAATGTTGGAAAACTGACATCCGGTCCACCACTAATGTATATACACACATACATATATATATATATATATATATACTGTATATAATATATATAACTGTATATATATATATATATATATATATATATATATATATATATATATATATACAGGGCTATTTAAAATGATTCATCCGATTTCAACTGAGAATACTTCCGTACCTATCAACCGTGCATCAACTGGGCATACACCACATGAAAGAGGAAATCTCTGAGTTTTACAAGATCACCGCGAGAGGGCTCCAAAGTCACGCCGTGGCCTAGCCTAGCAACAAACAGTCAGTGTGAAAATGGCGTCCGCACAGCAGAAGGCGTTTTGTGTGTTGCAGTTTTCGAGCTGTAAATCGGTAGTCACAGTGCAGCGTGAGTTTCGTCGACGTTACAGAACAGATCCACCGGGTGCTCAGAGCATCCGTCGGTGGTATCGGCAGTTCGAGGAAACATTCGCACGTAGAGTCAGTGACAACGGACATGCTGGAGCGAGTATGGGAGGAATTCGACTATCGTGTCGACGTTGCTCGTGTAACTAGGGGAAGTCACATAGAGCATTTATGAGGTGAGAGACAAAATCTGGACAGTTTTTCTTTTGGTTGATGTATCACAAATCACTCTGTATTTGTAACATTAACAAATATTCTAATTTGAAATCAGGTGAATCATTTTCAATAGCCCTGTATATACATATATATATATATATATATATATATATATATATATATATATATATATATATATATATATATATATATATATACAGGGTGTCCCATAAGTCCGGCATCATAGGAGAAATTCATATTTTTCTATTTCTACAAACCATAATTCATATTTTTCTCTTTCTACAGGCCATAATGTCTGAGCAAGGAAGAACGAATCCAGATAATTCTACTCATAGCAAATTGGAGTCAGAGAAAGGCCGCTGCTGAATTTAACAGACTGCATCCAGACCGCGAGCCAATAACACAGAGTTGTGTTAGCAGACTTGTTGCAAAGTTTAAGGAAACAGGATCTACAAAAGATAAACCACGCAGTGGACCTTCAAGGAGGTCCACTGACGATTATACAGCGACTGCTATCCTGGCTCATTTTAACAGAAGTCCCAATAAGTCTCTTCGGCGATTGTCCACCGAGACAGGAGTGAGGAAAAGTAGCATCCATCGCATTCTTCAGGCTCACAAATGGCATCCATATAAACTTTAGATCCTACAGAAATTAAGCGAAGATGATCCAGACCGGCGGATGGAATTTTGTGAATGGGCTACGGAACAATATGCTCGGGATGCCAATTTCCCGTCCACCATTCGGTTCAGTGACGAGGCTGTTTTTTATGGAAATGGTGAGGTAAATCGACAGAACACCCGCTACTGGTCTCAAAACAACCCTCACTGGTATACCTCTTCAAAGGAACAAGGTGCATCTCGGGTGATGGTATGGTGTGGCATTTGGAAGGATCGCATCATAGGCCCCCCTCTTTTTCGATGAACATGTCACTGGAGGCACCTACCTACGTATGCTCAAGGAAGAAGCATTCCCCAGTGTCTTGAACGAAGAAGGAAATTTCCCAACATGGTTCCAGCAAGACGGCGCTCCTGCACATTACAGCACCCAAGTAAGGGAATACCTGTACCAACAATTCCCTGGTCATTGGATAGGACGTCGAGGCCTGTGGAATGGCCAGCTAGAAGCCCGGATCTCACGCCACTAGATTTTTATCTCTGCGGCCACTTGAAAGCGCTGGTACGCAGAGAAAATTAGGAGTGTTGAACATTTGTGGCAGCGCATTATTGGGGCATGTAACACCATTACTCCTGACATCATTCACCGTGTGCTTGCTGACTGGGTATCACGTCTGAATTTGTGTATTGAAAACAATGGTGGACATATTGAGCACGTTCTGTAAATAAAAGCTTTTGTTTTGCCTTTTTTTATTATTTTTCCTATGATGCCGGACTTATGGGACACCCTGTGTGTGTGTATATATATATATATATATATATACAGGGTGTTTGAAAACTTTCTGTACAAATTGTAATGGGGGATAGGCAACACCAAGACAAACCCTTTTCGTCTATAAGTGTATGTCCGCTGACGTCACCATTCGGCGCGAGAGGGCGCCGCTGCAATTGGCTAAAAGGTGAAGTGGGCTAGACTCGCGCTTGCTGCGGGCATTCTTAAATCGGACGTAGTACGCGTAACATGGAGCGCTTCACGACTGCTGAGATGGCTGACATGCATATGGTGTATGGGGCTGACAATGGAAACGGAAGAGCTGCTGTGAGGTTGTACCGACAGCGCTTCCCAAACAGACGTGTGCCAAACCACCAAACGTTTGCGGATTTGCATCGGCGACTGCGAGAAACTGGAACATTCCATGCAAACATGCATGACACTGGTCGGGAGAGAAACGTGCGCACTCCTGACATGGAAGAAAAAATCCTACGGCGATTTGAGGACAATCCAAGCGCAAGCTCCGGCAACGTTTCTTCAAGAAATACCCGATAAACCCGCCCGTCGAGTTGGGCAGGCAGCAGGTACGGCCCAATCAACTTGCCATGGACGATACCCGCCCAAACATTGACGGCGAACCGTTCTTGATGAGCATGCACCCGTGTAGCATGTGGATTTGCGTGCGCCCACACGTGAGAATTGTGCATGTTAAACACACCCTCACGTGTGAAACAGGCCTCATCTGAGAACAGCACATAAGCCGTAAAATTAGGCTGCACCGCTGTCTGCTGCAGAAACCAGCGTGCGAATTCCACACGAAGAGGGTAATCCCGAGGTTGTAATGCCTGGACTCTCTGACGATGAAACGGATGTAACTGCTGTTCGTGCAACACTCTCCAGACCAGGTCGTGGTTCACACCGAGGATACGTGCAACACCTCGCGTGCTTGCGCTTGGATTGTCCTCAAATCGCCGTAGGATTTCTTCTTCCATGTCAGGAGTGCGCACGTTTCTCTCCCGACCAGTGTCATGCATGTTTGCATGGAATGTTCCAGTTTCTCGCAGTCGCCGATGCAAATGCGCAAACGTTTGGTGGTTTGGCACACGTCTGTTTGGGAAGCGCTGTAGGTACAACCTCACAGCAGCTCTTCCGTTTCCATTGGCAGCCCCATACACCATATGCATGTCAGCCATCTCAGCAGTCGTGAAGCGCTCCATGTTACGCGTACTACGTCCGATTTAAGAATGCCCGCGGCAAGCGCGAGTCTAGCCCACTTCACCTTTTAGCCAATTGCAGCGGCGCCCTCTCGCGCCGAATGGTGACGTCAGTGGACATACACTTATAGACGAAAAGGGTTTGTCTTGGTGTTGCCTATCCCCCATTACAATTTGTACAGAAAGTTTTCAAACACCCTGTATATATATATATATATATATATATATATGTCTCAGTCTAATATTTGAGGGTTAAACAAAAGTCATGCTCGTAAAAGCTCAATAACAAGTAAACTGTTGAAGGTTTCATCCGTAGTTTTCAATTAAATACATGCAGATACGTCATTCAGACGGTGCTGTAGCGTATGCGCACGAAATTTAATTTATGCGCCAAATTGTTTTCGTTTTGTATCGTTTCGTTTGTGCCAAAATATACATTTCGATCGCATTAATTTTTTCTTATATAAATATACCTTCGAATTCACCCAACTTAACCTTTCCTAATACGGAAGTAAAAGAATGTCTCTTTAATTTAGCACAAACGAATCGATATGAAACGAATACATTTTAGCGCATAACTTAAATTTTGGCGTAAACGGTACAGTCCTCGCTCATACATGGTTTACTACCACCCACCCCAACTCCATAAAAGTCAGGTTGAATGAGCAGTAAAAAGCAGTACAGTAAAGAACCACATTTAGTTCATTAAACTGGTTCTTTCAAAGCAGGATTATCTTACCAGCATAGTATTCAAATTGCTCGCCGGACATGCAATCCGACATCAGTTATCACAGCCACTTTTGGGGATAAAAATATAGGAAATATAGGAATTTTTCATCAAAATATACGAGTATTAAAGGAAGAAAAATCTCAGCTACACAACATTTTACAACCTACACCTCCCCTACATCTGCCCTTGCCTCCACTTTTAGGGGTTATGTTATATGCTTTTAATTTTAAGCATATTAGATAAACTAGAGTGATGAAATGCTTATAAAACGCTGGCATGGATTAGCTTACATTGACATCCAGATGTACAATGATGTCCAGACAGTAACAGTGTTACTAAGCCGTTCTTATTTCTAAACAAATGCTACAATTATCGAAAACATTAAAAAAAACCAGTAATTGACACTGAACAGTTTTCTTCATTACGATCACACCAGCATCAACACATCAAAATATATATCTTCAAAATGTGTACTTCGTATGTATAACACTTAAAACAGAAATTCTTTGTACAACATTTAAACAGAATAACTTATTTGTATAAACATTAAACAGAACAAATTATTTCCAGAAAATCTCAGACTAGAGTTTACAAGATTAGTAAACCTTGACTTGAAAAAAAAAATAATACTGTGAAAACAACAGATGCATTGTTTCAATAGTCTAAATGTTGTATTTTTAAAATATAGTTTTTATTCTTTTTACATAGCACACGTATCGCCTGCAGTAATTCCGCTCCACCTTCTCCGAGATGTGGTAACAACGCAGTCCCTCTTAAACCCCAGTTCCCCACCCTCACTCCCTCCCTCTCAGGTGTTGTCATGGTAATACTTTTATTTTTTGAAAACCAATGACAGAATAAATATATTGTTCACTGTCGTTTTGGTGGCAATGCTAGGACGACTATGTATTTTATTCATGCATTATTCCTAAATTTAGGAAATAGAATAGTTAGGTTATTTCACAAGCGTGGGATACTTTACTCTCCATCTCGCTATCCCCACCTCTCGTCCTCTCCCTCTCCTTTCGCTACACCAAAAACGACGATATTACGAGATCAAACCGTCTACATGGAATCGCACAATATCTGAAATTAATCATCATAATGTAGAGAAATACGACACTTATTTGTAAGTGTTAATAGCGAATCACGATATGACAAAAAGTACTGCATCACGAATAATCCCAAAATTCGGACACTAATGCGGCGTGTCAGATTACAATTCTAATAGAATCTAATTTTAAACACTGATTTGAATCCAGTAACAAAATACATTAAATAATATATATTAATATATACAGGGTGTACATAAAGTCAGGATCTATTTTTGTGAAGCACTTGGAAATTATATGGAATTCAATCATAAAATGATAAAGTGGTAACATTTATTAAATAATTAAGAGTAGGATTCGACGTGACGCCCATCAGTATCCCTGCACAGCTCAAATCGTTCCGCAGCATTTCTAAACACATTCTGGAGCATTTGCGGGGTTATGTTATCTGCAGCAGTTCGTATACGTGTACGTAAGTTTTCAAGACTCGTAATCTTCGTCTGATAGACGTGCGATTTGATAAAGCCCCATGCAAAGAAATCTAAAGGGGTTAAATCTGGTCATCTCGCTGGCCAAGGTCTGTTTCTTCCGCGTCCGATCCAGCGATTTGGAAAACGTCCATTTAGATAATCCTGAACAATTTTGGCATAGTGACAAGGAGCACCATCATGTTGATAGACGACGGTACTAACAATCCTATCCCCAATCAGCTGAGGTTCAAGGAATTGCTGCAACATGTCCAGATAAATAAGCCCCGTAACTGTAGCTTCAGCAAAGAAAAAAAGGACCATAAACCTTAGATTTTGTTAAACCCATCCAGACATTAACTTTAGGTGAGTCTCTTTCCCAATTTTGGACGAAATCATTCGGTCTTTCATCTGCCCAAATTCGACAGTTATGGCGATTTACTTTTCCACACGTATGGAAAGTGGCTTCATCACTAAAGAGAATGTTGTCCATTAAATTATCACTCCAGATTTGTTCTACGAGATCAGCACACACAGCACTTCGTCGAGGGAAATCTTCCTCATGTAAATCATGTAAAACCTGCAAATGATAGCTTTTCTTCTGCAAATTAACTTTCAGAATTTTGTGCACAGATGACGTCGGGAGGCCGAGTCTGTGTGATGCAGCACGAACGGACGTACGTGGCTCCTCAGTGATAATTCCGCGTACTGCATTCACGGTAAGATCTGACATACACGGTCGTCCTGATCTTGCTTCATCATTTACAGATCCCGTTCGTTTAAATTTGTTCACCAATTTTCGTATTGTCTTGTCTATTGGCCCCGGCTTATGAAATCTCCTTCTAAACTTCTCTCTGATGTCATTGTATTTCTTTCCCTCGATTCGCCAAATTACTATTGCCACACGCTCTTCTGTATTCATTCTAAGGGCTTCTGAAAAGAAAAATAGAAAAAATAATTATTTCACAAAAATAGATCCTGACTTTATGTACACCCTGTATGTAAAAATTAATAATTCTAACATTCATTTGTGCATGTAAAGTCGAAACTCGCGTGACACTAACTGTATATAAAATGCAAGTTTGGAAAAAAAAAATTAAATTTTCTTTCTATTTTATTTTTGCTAAGTAATTGATGAATTATTTCTTTTTAAATTACCTAATCATTTTTTAGATTAAGCTTAATCATGTAATCGTGTTAAATTCTGCAATGTTCATTTTTTTATACATTCTTCGTTGTAAAAGATGGACATAACTTGTCAAAACTAAATTAACACATAATTTTAAATTATGAGCATTTAATTTTGGCTCATATGCATGTTTAATTTTAATCCATAATAAAATGCATATTTCAATTTCCATTTTTAGTTAACTCGGCAAATCATGAAAACATCAGATCTGTCAAGATGCTGTTTAAAAGAAATATAACCATCTTCACCCCAAAATTTACCTTTATCTTCAAATATTTCGCAAAAATAATTCAGCCGATTGAGAATAAAAAACAAAACGGGTCAACATTAAATAATAATGATGTCACCAAATTATTAGTATATAAACTCTTGTCATTTTTTCATCTGATTATTCTGATCTAACCTAGATGCTGAAGTATTACCTGTAATATTTTAGAAGCAGTAAAATTCAGTCAGAGGATCTCTGTCTTCTCCTTTGAGCCCTGCTTTCTCCAAAGAACTTAGTTCTAAAATAGAATAAATAATTTCCCGATACGCTACAAGAAGAATCGGAAAACCGTCAGATAAAATAATTCAGTAAGTTTTCACAGAATCCTCCGATCCACAAGAAGAAATCAGAGTGTAGTATAAAAGAAACTACTGCGATTCCCTACACGATACCAGCTACCCCATAGTGTGAAAATCCGTTGCTGCCACCTAACCAGAACCCCCGTCAACCTCGAACCATAGACGGTAGATCCAAGCCATTGTCATTAACTGCACACATCGACAAATCAGCACATCTCCTGTTGCATGACCCATCATATATGCTTGTAAATGATGCATTCGAACTTGATCTTGCTTTTCAGACCAGTAGCTAACTTGAATATGCTGTTGATACGGTTGTTTAGCTTCCTTCACAACATCTAAGGTCATATGATTGAAGGAACCTAAAACTTTGTGTGTGATCCAAACCGCAAGTCGCTACATAATCTGGATGCTAAGGATGGTTTCTCATGCAACTACTCTCCAGACCCAATATCACTTAACTTTGCTGATTGACGGGAAGCGGTGTTACGACACTGGCCACGACGTAGCCCCTCAAACTTGAATATCTAACTGCTTCAGATTCAGGGAATTTGTTGTATCATTATATTAAAAAGGTGAATGGAGATTTAGAAGTTTTAATGTCATCTACCAAGAGTTCATAAAAATAGGGTCCTGTAGCCTCAAAAACTTTTGAAGCACTCAAAGAAAAATTTCTAGGTACAACACCTGGAAACAGTTTGAAAAAATCTCCAGTGTTGTTACATGAAGCATAACTAAAGTGGGAGTACACCACTTTCATTAGCCATATTAGCTCTGCTTTGGTAACTCCATCTTTCTCAGATGCATATGTGAAGGGTGCTTACTTGGGATTATTTGTTTTCAGTAGATATTTAGATTCTAAGGAACTATTAGTTTGTGTTAAGACATTTGTGTTCCATCAATAATGTCTTGCACAAGTTTTTTTCTCTCTTTCCAGGGGCACACTGCGGAATTTGCTGAGATTCCGAACTGTCACAATTAATTGCTTTCCTACGGAATAAACAACCTTCAATTTTGATGGTGTATGTGCCTTGCACCATTTGTCAACAAGGTGACCAGTGTCATCTGTAAGATTTAACCAGTCAGAACTGAAGTGCGTCTTTCTCCCTGGCATTTTTGTTACTTAAGTTATCCAGTCTATATGAAAAAGGTGTACTGTACTTTGCTGTAGAACTGCCACATATACAACTCTAACTAGTAAGCAAACAATTGGTTATTCTACTATGCACTATTACTATTATAGGTACATTGTTCCCAAGAAGCATGTCCACATCAGAAAGCGCAACATGTTACCCCTTAAACAAACCTAATTTCTCCCTTAAATAGGATAACCATTGCAAAAGCTTGAAAAGTGCATTTTCTGTAATTTTGTTAGGCAGCTACAAGCAATTATAAGTACATAGTGAAATAGGCAGGGTTGAACCATGTATAATAAAGGTATACTGCATGTTGAAAGACAGGTAATACATGAAATATGTCAGCATGCATAAATCTGTTTCTTTGCATGAAGCCAAAGTCGTGCCATACCATTGCAAGAAAACAAAATAATAAGGACACATAAAAGTCAATATTTTTCCCCCAAGATGACTGAAGACTAAAATATAGGAAATATAGGGGGGGCTGTGACCACTGCTATACGGCAGAATTTACCCGGCAGATGGTAAAAGTATCCTATATAATCTTAACGTGTGTGTGTGTGTGTGTGTGTGTGTGTGTGTGTGTGTGTGTGTGTGTGCTCGATTTCTGCTGGAAAATGCATAGGAACTTATACTTCGCGCATGCGCCGTACACTTTTTAATTTCTCAAATGTTTTCAAGCGCCATCTTCGCATGTAAGAGGTGTTTTGCAGTGCAGCTCTAATTTCACTTTGAATAAGTCTATCTTTTGTATTTTTTGTGTTATAATATTTTATTTGCTGAAGTGAATCTGAGTGAACGTCGAGGTCTACAGAAAAATGAAGAAAGTACAAGCAAAGATCGGGACTTTCTTCAATACCAGTCGGTAAGTCGGATCAGACAATGATTTATTTTATGCTTGGAAAATCAGTCAAATTGTAGAATAATATATTCAACTCTACTCCTCCCTACTGGGGGTCTCACAATGTCACCTTATCATTATTCATATTATTGGTCATTCTTTTCAGGGAAGTACCACCAGTACCTTCTTGCTCAACTGACATCTTAGATGATTTGGGTGACAGACCATCGCAGAAAAGGAAGTTTGATGAAATCAGATATGACGCAGATGATCCAGTGTGCAAAATACAGAACACAGACACGACATGTGGTAAGAATTGATTTCTTATATTGTTGCCGTTAACTAAAAAAATATCCCATTCATTTATTGTCATGAATGTAGTACTGTAGTTTATACTGAAACTAATCATAAATTGATGGTTTTATGACTAGAATTAAAAAGAATATTGTTTTGAATTTTAGGCGAGGACATATCATCATCAAACCTCAGGAATGACATCGGCCTGTATTACCAGTGTGTGAGCGATTTGAATGATGACAAGAAGTATGAGCTTTGGACTTTCCACTGGCAACCTCTTGCAAGATACAAGTTTCCAGGTACCAACAATTATGGCAGGAAGCGATTCTTCAATGGAGAATGGCTAAAGATGTATCCCTGGCTGGTGTATTCACCATCAGAATGTGGCACATTTTGTTTAACCTGTGTGCTGTTTGGTATAGCAAGTGGCCACAACAGCAGCAAGTTGGACAAGCTGTACAAGTCACCTTTGACCAACTGGGTAACAGCTACAAATAAATTGGCCGAACATAATAGAAAGTCAGATTTCCACAAACACGCAACACTTTATGCTGATAATTTTCGCAGAATCATGTCCAACAAGTCACAACCAGTGAATCGACTTATTTCATCAGCAATCAGCAAACGTGTCGCAGCAAACAAACAAAAAGTAGCATCAATGATGAAGACTGTGATCTTGTGTGGTAGGCAGAACTTCGCTCTTCGAGGGGACCATGAAGATGCTGAAGACGACTCGAAGAGCAGAGGCAACTTCTTGGCACTGTTGTAGTTCAGCGTGGATGCTGGTGATGTGGTCCTCGAAGAACACTTGAAATCAGCTCCCAAGAATGCAACATATACATCAAAGACAATACAGAATGAACTGATCTCCGTCATCGCTGCCCACATTCAAGACGAAATTGTGAAGGAGATTACCACAAGTCCTCTGTTCTCCATTCTTGCAGATGAAGCTACTGATGTTAGCAACAAGGAACAACTTCCACTTGTGTTGCGTTTTGTTGACAACACAGATTCTATTCGTGAAGAGTTTGTTGGTTTCTTTGAATCTGTGAATGGTGTCACTGGCAAAGCCATTGCTGACTTGCTGTTGCAAGTGGTTAGTGATCTCGGCTTAGATATGAAGAAATGCAGAGGCCAGTGCTATGATGGAGCAGGCAATATGGCTGGACAAGTCAAAGGTGCAGCAGCTTTGATAGCACAGCAGTATCCAACATGATGGGCACGTTGGAGGAAGTGGAGCGTTTCTTCAAGTTCTCACCGAAAAGACAGCTGCTGCTTGAAGAACAGATCAAGGTGTGTTTTTTTCTAGGTATAGTCAGTACATTTTCTTTTGTAATGGCTGTGTTTTGTAATAGTGGATTTAATGCTGTGAAATTTATTTTAAATTATTTTATTTTTTCATACACCTAATCTGAAAATTATTGCTTTCTGTTTTTGTCACTCAGGAGGAGTGTCCAGCCTCTAGTCATCATAAGCTGACCGATATTTGCCTAACTAGATGGATCCAGCGTTTGGATGCCCTAGATGTATTCAAAGAGCTACTGCCCGCCGTGGTTTCAACCTTGACGTGCATCGAGGATAACATCACTCATAACTGGGACAGTGAGTCATCAACAAAGGCCAGTGGTATGCTCCACCAAATTGGAACATTCCAGTTTATCTTCACTTTTGTTGTGACAAAAAGTTTTGTCATACACCCGTGGTATCACAGTCAAGTTGCAGGTGAGGAGTCTCGACACAAATAAGGTATATGACAGTGTTGGTGAGGTCCTTGGGTTTCTTCAAACAGTCAGATACAGTGTTGACTGAAAACATTCTGAGTGGTTCAAGGCTGCAAAGGAAATAGCTGAAGACCTCGACATAGCAGTGACAAAGCCCAGGACAGTCGGCCGGCAAAAAAACAGAAACAATGTCCCTGCAGAAACTACGGAGGATTATTTCCGTCGCAGTGTGACTGTGCCATTCTTGGATCATCTCCTGGCAGATATTGGATCAAGATTCAAAGATGGCCAACAGAAAACCATTCTGGGATTTTCAGGTTTGTGATGGAATTATTTAGCTATAGGGATAATTTGAGAATGATAAATAATTAAATTGATGGACTGATATGTACTCTCTCTTACTGTTACATGAAATTGACAACTGGTTTATTCATTTTAGGTGTTCCTGCAAAGATGATAGAACAGCCAGACACATGGAACCCAGAGTTCCAGCAGTTCTGTCAGACCTACCAAGATGACCTTCCCAGTCCCAATACTCTGTCTGCAGAGCTGGATGTGTGGCAATACCACTGGGAGCGGCGCCATCAGGCCAACTGCGACATACCAGACTCTGTGCAGTCAACTTTACACTCCATGGATAAGGTTTTATTCCCAAACATCTGTGCTGCACTCAAGGTATTGGCAGTCATTCCAGTCACCACCTGTGAGTGTGAACGTTCAGTTTCAGCCATGCGTCGACTGAAAACGTATCTGAGGTGCACGATGAGAAATGATAGGATGAATGGTTTAGCTCTGATGTATGTCCACTATGGGCAGAAGCTCGATGTGGATGTTTTGGTTGAGAAGTTTGCACGGCTCCACCCAAGAAGGATGGAGCTCGTTGATATTATCAGTGACAAACACTGGAAAGGATTTATTTTTGAAAGTAAATATTTTGAAGTAAATAACGAATCATGTCTTCTTTTACATTTTGGTATGCATTTAATGAAATGGCACTAGTCAGATTATGGGTCTGGATTCGGGCCTGCAACCTACCTTTGTGAGTTAACGTTCTCACACATGAATATCATCAAATCAAAATACCGAGCCACTCTGTCAGATGATCACCTGGATGCTTGTTTGAGGCTGGCAATCAGCAGCTACAATCCGTACTACACACGGCTTGCTGATGCCATGCAGTGCAAATCATTACATCAGTAAAGTAAGCTCTTCCTATCTGGTGGATCGTATAGGGAGAACTTTGGAAAAAGTAGATCCCATCTCAGTAAAATCTGGCCACCCCTGCTCTAGAAGTTCTAGAAAGATAATATTTTCTTTTTAGGACCCTCCACCCGCCGCATTTTTGCCGAAAACAAAATGGCGGAAAGTCATATTTTGAAAGACCCTTAGTATAATATCTATCGGTTTTTGAGAGAAGATATCGCGCTATATTGTGCGTTATTTGGTTATAACTATGATAACGAGTAAATATACTCACACAACACAAGCGATACTTACTAATCACCAACTACTTAAAGAACACACAGACGCTTATCTAAACGTCAGTCTCACTCGAGGACAATGACATCTTGCATATGGATGATAAGGGATCGGGGTAGGAGCCGCATGCTGCATATTGTAGCATGGGTGGCTACAAAGACTACTGAGTAAAATATGTTTACAGTTTAGTTTCAGAGCTTATATATAATTTGTTTTAACTAATTCCGTGTTTTGTATTTTTTTTAGATTTTCATAATGTGATATTTCTGTAGAAATTTAACCTCAGATCTAAATATGTCAAAATCCCTACTAACTAGACAGTCTGTGAAGCAACATTTCCTATTCGGAATTACAAGTGAATTGCCACATAATGTCTTACCCTCTAATATGCAGGTTGGGAGATATTTTCTTCTACTGAAGGAAGGCTCATCTGCAAAATTTACAAATAATGATATTCTCGAAACGATAGCAGAAGCATTGGTCGAAGTGTGGAAACGTTCATCAATACCCTCAATGAGTAAAAAATCCATAATTACCAAGCTGAAACGCTTTACCGACAAGGTTACGCAACTCAATCGATCCAAAAGCAGTGCGAAGCTTATTGAATTGTTCAAAAAATCGTTGGTAGAACTCTGACATTTGTGCCTGTAAATGCAACTTCGTTTCGCACCAAGATTTTTGGCTTCCGAAAAAGCGGATGTAAAGAAAAACATTATTTGTGTTTGTCCAAAAGAATCAAGAATACCCAAAGAAGAACTGGAATTCCTTGAGGATCAGAGGACTATGGGAAATATGGTGATTGAAGGTGTGGATGTTACCCTTTCGAGATCTATAGCAAAAAGTAATGCAAGAAAGTTGAAGGAGCAACAAGGAAGTAAGCAAAGAAAAATAATCATGCATTAAGAATTTGAAAAGGTAGTCATTGATGATGTGCTTTCACCTGATACTAATACTGATCTCTCTAGTACCGAAGAAAGTTCAACAACTGAGTCTGAATATGAATGCTCCAACATTCAAATGAGAGCCCCTTTACCCAATCTCGCCATGGAAGCCGACAGATTTGGTGTTTCAGATAGGGCTGCATCGGCCATTGCTTCAGCTACTTTGGTGGATTTGGGTATCATTACCGGAAAAGACGCTGACTTTTTTATTGATCGAAGTAAGGTGAGAAGAGAGAGAGAGAAACTGAGAAAAACATTACAAGTTGAAGTTGCACAAAGTTATGGTGATGTTAAAGCTTTATATTTTGATGGGAGAAAAGACAAGACGTTGGCAAATAAAGATGGTAAATAGTACCAGGATATAATTGTTGAAGAACATTATGTACTGTTGAGTGAGCCTGGTGGAGAATACCTTAACCATTTGAGCCCTAAATCTGGAAAAGCAAGCGAAGTATCTGAATCGTTGTCGCTAACTTGAATGAAGTGATACTAGACCAGAATCTCCAGGTGATAGGGTGCGACAGTACGAATGTCAACACTGGGTCTGAAGGTGGCATAATCCATTTCATCGAGCAGAAGCTGAACCGACCATTACAATGGAGCATTTGTATGTTACATACAAATGAACTTCCCTTAAGGCATCTGTTTGAGCGATACGACGGGAAAACAACTGGGCCAAGATCATTCAGTGGATCTATTGGTAATAATGCTCTTAAGACTTGCCATGAGATGCCTGTGGTAAGGTACTCCCCAATTACGGATGGGGCCGATAGCATCCCACTTCTCAAAGATGAACTCATAGAAGATTTAAGTAATGATCAACAATACATGTTCAGAATAATTGGGGCCATAAGAGAAGGATATGTTGACGGAAGCCTAGAGAAACTCAAGCCTGGTCCCCTTAACAACTCTAGATGGTTAACTCTAGCTAACAGACTATGTCGTTATTATGTCTCCCAAAAGAATCCCTCCAGAGAGTTACGTAGACTTGTTCTGTTCATAGTAACAAACTATGGTCCTAACTGGTTCAATATAAAATTTAAACCGTATCTGCCTGATGGACCCAAACATATCTTTGATGCGATAAAAAGGTTCAACCTGTTACCCCAAGATATACAAAAAGTTGTCCAACCTTATAAATCACGGAATGCCTATTTTACTCACTCAGAAGATATTTTTCTATCAGTGCTGTCAGGTAGTGAGCAAAAGCTGCGCAAAGTTGCAATCGATCGAATAATACAGACAAAAAAGTGTAAGGAAGCCAATACAAGGAAAATCAGAGAATTTAGAGTACCAGAATTGAACTTCAAAGCATCACACTGGACAGACATCATCTGGGATAGGATTGATATCAGTGAACCAGCTCTCACTTCTAAATTGTGTGATGAAGAATTGCTTGAGTACGAAACAAAATGTTTCAAAGTTGAGCAATACCCCATTCACACACAGAACGTCGAAAGAGCCGTGAAGTTGGTTACTGATGCATCAGCATCAGTAATATCACAGGAATCAAGAGACGGATTTATTAGGTCAAGAATAAAAAGTCGCTCTCTGCTTCCCTCACTTGAAACCAAAAAGGATCTGATGCCTCTCCTGAAAAATTAATAATATTTGAGATGAGTGAGTTTTATATCGCATTCAAATGTAATTGATTTACTGCATCCAACCAAGTGAGACCAGATACAATTTTATTTTAATACAATGTATGCACAATGGTGTTTTTTAAGTACAGTTTTGCATTATAAAGCGTTTTTCTTAAATTATTTTTTTTGATAGAACACTTAGTTTTTATGTTATGAGCATATTTTTATTTATGGACAACCAGCTTATGGCCATTTTGCTTTTATGTAAAAATACGAGAGATGATTGAGTTACAAACATTAAATAACTGAATACATAATTTTTATGTTCTAATACAACAAAAAACATGCGAGGCAAATAAATTTGAAATAAAGTTGTTTCACTCCTAAAAAGTTGTTTCACTCCGCCCTAATATATATATATATATATATATATATATATAATATATATATATATATATATATATATATATATATTATATATATATATATATATATATATATATAGGGTGAATCTTTAAACATCTAACACCTTAAAAGGTTTGTATTTATTTTATTAACTGAACTAAAAGCATTAAATTTTTACTGTACCTTCTCTACACATGGGGGATTAGCCCTCCACTGCAAAACATGCTCTGTTCACTCCGCCCTAATATATATATATATAATATATATATATATATATATATATAGGGTGAATCTTTAAACATCTAACACCTTAAAAGGTTTGTATTTATTTTATTAACTGAACTAAAAGCATTAAATTTTTACTGTACCTTCTCTACACATGGGGGATTAGCCCTCCACTGCAAAACATGCTCTGTATGACGTCCTCTCAGCTCTATCTCTATGCACACGAACAACAAAATTTTGCCGTACTCTGTTGAAATCTAAAAAATTTCTTGTTCAGTTGATGCTTTTAATTCTTCTATTGTGTGTGGATTCTGTTTAAACACTATCTTTTAAATAACCCCATAAATAAAATTCACAGGGGTTTAGATCTGATAATGTTGGTAGCCATATTATTTTATCACAAACCGCAGGAAATCTGTTGGACAGGACTCTTCCGTCAAAAGTATCGTGAGCTGAGAAGACATCACATAGAGCATATTTTGTACCAGGTGACTAATTTCCCATGTGTAAAGAAGGTACTGTAAAAATTTCATGCTTTTATTTCAGTTAATAAAAATATATACAAACCTTTTAAAATGTCAAATGTTTAAAAATCACGTGATATGTATACGAATATATATATATATATATATATATATTTTTTTTTTAAGTTCGGGAAGAACCGATTCGCCTCTATTTAAAAGGGCATATCTCAGCGGAAAAACAAAGAAAAAGTGAGAGGAAAGACAGAGGAAAAAGAAAGGGTGGAGGGGACAGTCGAAGTGGAAAAAGACCAAGGATGAGAAAGACTGCAGGGTCGAGCCCCATCATCCTTGGGTGCTAGGGCCGGGAGGGCGCACGTGAAACCTCCAGGAACAAGCACGTACAAACGAGCACAAAGAGCACTCAAAAGCACGAGCTTAGAACCCCCTTGCGGGGATATATATATATATATGTGTGTGTGTGTGTGTGTGTGTGTGTGTGTAAAAGGTTTTCTACAGGAAATAAATTTGTTAAAATTTGAAAATATCATTGTTTGCATAAATTAAAGTATTAAATCTTTGAATTTTAATATTGTATAACTTCTCTTATGTCGCAGTCTGGCATCCTTTTTTGATAAACCTAACAACGCTCTCCACAGGTGCTAAATCTATCTTAAACAGAGACTCCGAAATTCTAAGTGTTCTTTTCGGCTAATATAAATCACAAAAGAGTTAAGAAAAGAACCAAAATTATATAAATTCATTTGATAATATCATTGTTAGACATCCTTTGCAACCTTAAGAATCTTTTGTAAAAGCGGCAGCACGGGAGTTTGTCCATGGCAAAGTGCAAACACAGTGAGAAGGTCAGTTATGCCTCGGCCTTTAAGCAAAGAGTGAGTCGGTGTTTCGCCCTTAGGGCAGCCGGTTCGACTCGGGTCCTTAGCTTTTTGATGAAAGCATTGTTCGTTAATAACTCTCTAAGCCTGGGTAGTGATACAACATTGAATTCTATTTTTACTCTGTTTTGTAAAGGAAATCTAATATCTTGAGAAATGAACTAGCCTTGCGAAATAAAGACTGAAAAAAGTAACACGTCATCCTCATCCTTCCACGTGAAATTTATAAGCATTCCTTTCTCTCAATGGATTGAGGGTGAGGGAGGGGACGCCACTGACCGAAAGATAACGTTGTCGTAACTCGCAGTCAGATTAAGTTTGAAAAGAAGAACCGTGGACGTCAGCAGTATAAACTTCATTGTCAGTGCGAGAGAGCGACATACTGAGTTTACCTAAATATCGGCGATGGCTGTCGAAACGAAGAAGAGGCCATCTTTCCGACATATATACTGTATATGAGGCGTCGTGCGGCACAATGACGAATCAACCAACGGGCGAAAATTTCTTTTCTATAACTTTAAACGGTTCTGTTTTATCATTTAATTATTCACTCACTCAATGTTCATAAAATTACTTTCAAAATTTAAAAAAAACAGTTACATTTATTTTAATAAAGTTACGAGTCTTTCACAAACTAAATTTTAAAGTCGTTTTCCTCAAAACTTTGTTTTGGCACATCCGTCATTGTGCCACACGACGCCATAATAATAATAATAATAATAATTATATATATATATATATATATATATATATATATATACAGTGCTTACAAGAAGTCTCACGCCTCTGTCTCGTCCCAAGCTAGTCTGTTAGGTATAAAATGGGCGGTCCTTATGGCAGCGGAGGTGTGTTCGGATTGGCGCACATAATTGCTCTAACCCAGTGATGCACAAACCCTGGCCCGCGGGCCAAATGTGTCCCCCACGGGTCTTTTCAATTCAATGAAAAAGTTAGAATATAAAAGTGACCCAATTTATGACTTAGATGGAAAGTAAGTAGGCTAATACATTTAGTTATTTTCTTCGCTTGGCCCTCACATCAAAAAAGTTTGTGCACCACTGCTCTAACCCTATCAATGACGTCCACATTATCTTTGTGTTGATCACTCTATCTACTTATATATAGAGACATACTGTATATAGATATATATAGAGTATGCAGGGGATAACGTGTCTCAGTCCCAGCTATGGTAGTTGTCTTACAATTAACAGTCCCAAGTGCAAGTTACGTTAACACCTCCACATAAACTACCCTGGACTAAAATAACATACGTGAAGCCCTTACCCAGAAACCATTTAAAAGGTGTGATTTAAAAGCTCTCTCTCTCTCTCTCTCTCTCTCTCTCTCTCTCTCTCTCTCTCTCTCTCTCTCTCTCTCTGATCACACCGCATCCCATCAGAGGTCTTCAGCAGGGACATCGGCAATGTATCCATATAACGTTAATAATAACCGAAACTCGGGGAAAATATACGCTCTGCCTTCCGCTCTATCCCAAATCTTTTTCTCTTAGTAACCTCTTAATACAAACTAATCTATCATATTTTGTGACTTTTTAACTCTGGTAGGATTCAATTCCATTCCTATAGTGTAAGAGATACTTAAATTCATGTCTGTATTATGCCATATGATGTGCGTAATAAATAATAATTTTTAAATAGTTGGAGCGTTCAAGGTCATCTGTAATAATCTATAGACTACCCCTCAAGCCCACTCTCAACACTTAGATTCCCCTAAGGCACAGGCGTCTTCAAGTAACATGAATGCGTAGAGATCTAAGGTGTTAGATTCCATATTATATAATTTATGTGCTAGGTTTAAGAACGCTGGCATTGAAGGATGGAAGGAAAGGACAGTAAAAGCGATAATAGGTTTAATGAAGAAAGTGGAATGAGGATGGAGGTAAGCGTTGCTATGTCGAAGGAAACGAGGTTGGGTGGGGAATTACGAAGGGAGGAGGAAAGTGAGAGAGGGGGCTAAAATGAACGCGGGGATGTGTTAAGGGAGAGGAGAGAAATTCATATGAAATGCTAAACACAAACTCAAATATTTATTTTAATGCCCTAGACCTAGAAAGACAAAGAGCAAAATACCTTAAACTAACAATGAATTAACAGAAACAGAAGAGTCTGGTCTTAGACGCACTGATAGGTTTAACGTATGTGGCTAGAGGCCGCCACTCAGAATTACCACTACTAAGTCATAATAAGGTTATTTACTATGACAGAGTAGTCATGAGTAGTTATGGAAATAAAATATGATTATACTGTTGATGGCTGACTATATTCAGTTGAGGTATAAACTATTGCTGACAATCTTTGGATCCTTGGCTTTTAAGACGAATTTTTTATGCATATGTTCAACAAAATAGGAAATTGGCTGATTATTATTACCATTCGAAGGGTTGGTACCCTTCACAACCGAAATCAATTTCAGAAGGGGTGCATGGTATCCTCATTTCCTTTATCGTCCCAGCACGCTTCACATAAGCCATTTACACAAAGATGGAAAGGCCGTCTGTGCACCACGAGACGACCCAGGCAATAAGGGGAGCAATGGTGACATTGCATGAATATGGTGTGCCAATAAGAGAAATATCAAGACGACTAGACGTTCATCGAAGCACTGTGGAACGGTGGATTCATCGGTATGAAGCAGAAAACTCAATCGCTACTTTGCCGAGGTCTGGTCCTCCGCGTTCAACATCTCAAGAGGAAGATGCTGCGATTGTTAATCATGCCACAGAGCATCAGTTTGTTCTAGCGACGTATATTTACAGACACCTGAACCTTCGTTGTAGCGCAAATACAGTGAACAACAGACTTCACGAGGCAGGGTATTTTTCTCGCCGTCCGGCTATAAAACCTGCATTGACGATTGAGCATAAAGAGGCGCGGATGGGATTTGCCTTGCAATACTTGCCGCAGGAGGAAGAATTCTGGAGAAAAGTTGTGTACTGTGACGAAAAAACATTTTCAACAGATAGTCATGGTTCCCTGCATTGGTGGAGGCAGCGCGGAAAACGTTATGAAGAAGGAAATGTTTTCCCGAGCAAACGTAGTGGTCACATCAATCTCGGTGTGTGGGGCTGGATGTCTGGCTATGGTGTCGGAGAATTGACTCAAGTAGATGGACGCTTTACTGGACAGCAATATTGCCAGATACTGGAAGAGGTGCTGCTACCCAGTGTTCGTGCGTATCTGGTTCCAGCGCCGGAACCATTTTACTTAATGGAAGATAACAGTCCCATTCATAGGAGTAACGTTGTGAGAGCGTGGTACGAAGATCACCCAGAGATTATTAATCTAATTCTGCCACCACGTTCTCCTGATATGAATCCGATTGAAAACCTTTGGGCAATAATGATTAACGAATGTGAGCAACGCAATGAAAGAACATTTGAAGCACTTTTAGCTCACACGAGGAATAGTTGGGAGAGCTTACGCCGAACACCAAACACTCCCTACAATCTGGCCTCTTTTAAGCCGCAACGATTGCAAGAAATTATTGATGCCGGAGGAAGCTATACGAAATACTGATGTTAAAGCCATGGCGTAAATGTGTATCGAATATATATTTATGTTAATATAGAATTTTATTATATTTTTATGTTTGACATCTATAAAAGTATATATTGTGACCATGAAAGAACTTTACTTATCCTTAATTAGAATCTTTTCTCGCAATGTCTACGCTCGTGAAGATGATAATATATGCATTGTTGAAACAAACTACGAGAAGGTAATAGTTTCAGGTTAAAAATAAAAACTGGCAACATCGAGGCCATCACATGTTTATGGGAATTGTCATATGATATGCTACTAATAAACTCTTATATACTACTACAGTATATACAGTATACTATATTACGTAATAATTACGATGAACAAATCAAATGCAAATTTCTCTAATTCAAGGCCCACCAGTCTTGCTTTAGACTAATGACTTTCATAAGATGGAATAGGTTTAACATAGTTCGCTTAATAGGTTACCACTTAAAACAATGGATAAACTATCTATTAGTGAGACGACCGTGACTTCCTCGAAATGCGAGCGCGTGAGAGGTTCACTGAGGAATTTGGGCATTAGATTCTTCACGTAGGATATGTATCACAAAACAATATTAACAATTCCCAACAATTACTTACTATCAATCATTGCATTTGAGCAAATAATTTAGACCTGCGTCAAAATAACTTAGGTATCATGCCATGATTTGGGATATTTGCGGAAATAGTCGTTCTCTATAGTCTACAGTATACAGGGTGTACATAAAGTCAGGATCTATTTTTGTGAAATAATTATTTTTTTCTATTTTTCTTTTCAGAAAGCCCTTAGAATGAATACAGAAGAGCGTGTGGCAATAGTAATTTGGCGAATCGAGGGAAAGAAATACAATGACATCAGAGAGAAGTTTAGAAGGAGATTTCATAAGCCGGGGCCAATAGACAAGACAATACGAAAATTGGTGAACAAATTTAAACGAACGGGATCTGTAAATGATGAAGCAAGATCAGAACGACCGTGTATGTCAGATCTTACCGTGAATGCAGTACGCGGAATTATCACTGAGGAGCCACGTACGTCCGTTCGTGCTGCATCACACAGACTCGGCCTCCCGACGTCATCTGTGCACAAAATTCTGAAAGTTAATTTGCAGAAGAAAAGCTATCATTTGCGGGTTTTACATGATTTACATGAGGAAGATTTCCCTCGACGAAGTGCTGTGTGTGCTGATCTCGTAGAACAAATCTGGAGTGATAATTTAATGGACAACATTCTCTTTAGTGATGAAGCCACTTTCCATACGTGTGGAAAAGTAAATCGCCATAACTGTCGAATTTGGGCAGATGAAAGACCGAATGATTTCGTCCAAAATTGGGAAAGAGACTCACCTAAAGTTAATGTCTGGATGGGTTTAACAAAATCTAAGGTTTATGGTCCTTTTTTCTTTGCTGAAGCTACAGTTACGGGGCTTATTTATCTGGACATGTTGCAGCAATTCCTTGAACCTCAGCTGATTGGGGATAGGATTGTTAGTACCGTCGTCTATCAACATGATGGTGCTCCTTGTCACTATGCCAAAATTGTTCAGGATTATCTAAATGGACGTTTTCCAAATCGCTGGATCGGACGCGGAAGCAACAGACCTTGGCCAGCGAGATGACCAGATTTAACCCCTTTAGATTTCTTTGCATGGGGCTTTATCGAGTCGCACGTCTATCAGACGAAGATTACGAGTCTTGAAAACTTACGTACACGTATACGAACTGCTGCAGATAACATAACCCCGCAAATGCTCCAGAATGTGTTTAGAAATGCTGCGGAACGATTTGAGCTGTGCAGGGATACTGATGGGCGTCACGTCGAATCCTACTCTTAATTATTTAATAAATGTTACCACTTTATCATTTTATGATTGAATTCCATATAATTTCCAAGTGCTTCACAAAAATAGATCCTGACTTTATGTACACCCTGTATATTGAGACGGTATAATGTAATGCCCAGCTAATATTATGATGACTAGGATTGCTCCATAACCACCCCAACATCCCGAAACTTGGTCATTCTGCTTCTTAATCATTTGTATTTTAAACACTAAAATGTAGCAGAAGTGACGTGATAATGGACGTCATTGATTGGGTTAGAGCAGTTATGTGCACCAATCCGAACACACCTCCGCTGCCATGACTGCCCATTTTATACCTAACAGACGAGCTTGGGACGAGACAGAGGCGTGAGACTTCTTGTAAGCACTGTACAGTATGTCCCGTAAGTTTGGCCTCATAGGAAAGTTTATTTTAAATTAAATTTACAAAAGTAATGCATTAGAATTAAAACAAATGTTCAAATTGATGTCTTGTTTTGGGAACTTTTTTGTTGCAGGTAGAATAACACGCAATGGCTAATATGGAAGTGTAAACCTCCGCCTTTTCCTAACGAGTGTAACTCACTTCCATATTAGCCATTGCGTGTTGTTCTACCTGCAACAAAAAAGAAGGTCCCAAAACAAGACATCAATTTGAACATTTGTTTTAGTTCTAATGTATTACTTTTGTAAATTTAATTTAAAATAAATTTTCCTACGAGACCGGACTTATGGGACACCCTGTATATAGTATTAATTTGTCATTGATTTCCTGATTCTTGTTGAAACCATTTCAATAAGAAACAAGTAATTACATTATGTTGTATTAAAAAACAATCTTCATAAGAAATACTGGAACTTACGAAATAATTATTCACCCGAATAGGCTTAAAATTAGCAAGAAAATAAAGGATTAAATATGTTGATGAATAAGTTGAGTTTTCGTAACAAAACGTTTTCTCTTAAGTGGAATACGATATAAAAGATCGCATACATAAACACACATTTCACATGAAATTCGCATATCCTTTCTATGTGAATAGTTATTTACAAATCCTTCGCTTTATTTAAATAAATGGCACTGTAAAGTTCATGATGAAGATAAACATTTCTTCCATTATACGTGGATAATTGGGTTCTCTATTATTCGCCAAATGGTCCACGTGATTTTAATTATGAATACGTGTCTACACTTAGTTTACAAATGGACTCGGGCCAATATTGCCTTGAGATTATGCACCACCCCCAAATTCCGCCTCCACCCCTAAACATACCGCACACTCCCAAACCCCGCCTCCATCTTGCGAGTAATTTTTCTACTTTTGTCATAATTAAAATTAGGTCTGATCCTTCCTTCGAAGCTTCAAAGCGAATTACCACATTTCCATTTGTTATAAAGTAGAGCACATTACTTCCCACTCAATGTCATTCCTATTCCAATTTGCGATACACCCGTAGGAATTGCTCGAAGTAGGAATTTCAGATTTGGGACAGAAGTGCGAGCCAGGAGGGGGATTTTCTTTGAAAAATGTAACTCTGGAAGTAAGAACTTCTACAGCCGAAATGCAAATAGATCAATTTGAGAACTGCCTCCTTTGAGGTTCCCATTTTCCGATGAGAATATCGGAGATTGGGAACAGACCAATAGACCAACCAATAGACCAGTAGACCAGCATGTCTCATTTATAAAGTGGTTCGTAGCAAATGATAGATGATTTCAAATATGAATGTATAGTATTTCCAATGGAGAGAAGCCAGTTTAAAATTATATTACCTTTCCGTTCGTCCTCTACACCTATTCTACATATTTTGGCATTGGTGGGGTAATAGGGCGAAGTCTTCCGCCTCCGTCTTAAATGGTCTCACCCCATTCTAGGTCATTCTCATTCCCATCCGTGTCCACAAATACAGTTCCCATTCTATGCCATTCACATTCTAAGCAATTCCCATTCTATGCCATTCCCATTCTATGCCATTCCCACTTCATGTCACTTTCATTCTCATCCATAGCCTTTCCCACTTTGGTTCGGGTTAGGTTACGATAAGTTAGGTTCTGATTGGCTAGGCTAATGTTAGGTTAGGTTAGGTTATGATTGGTTAAAATTAAGTTATATTGACAATATTGGCAAAAATTAAAATCTGAAAATCATTACCTTTTTTTATTCGTAGTATTTCCGGCAACGGATTACGTGAACAAAATCGCATTTCCTAACGCCGACGTTCGAACTTCCAGAGATCGACATACAGTAATTCAAATTCGACCTCATACAGGTCATGCCTTTAAGATTTAATGAAAAATATAAAATTTTAACTGAACTTTTAACTGAGACTAGCCAATATATACATTTTAGATTTTAAATAAAAATAACTACAGTATAACCTTACCTCCCAATTTAAACTAGTTTAATTATGCATAAATATATATAATAATAATAATGATTGGGGGTTGTTTAACCTCCTTCGCAACATCTAAGGTCATATGGGATCAGAACCACAGGTCGCTACATCATCTAGACCCGGAGGATTCCCATCCAACTACTACTCAGACCCAATGCCGCTTAACTTCGCTGATCAACGGGAAGCGGTGTTACCACATTGGGTGCAGCTTAGCGCATATATATTCGTGTGTGTATATATATATATACAGTATATATATATGAGAGAGAGAGAGAGAGAGAGAGAGAGAGAGAGAGAGAGAGAGAGAGAGAGAGAGAGAGACGCAATGGCGGCTGTTTGCCTAAGGCGAATGAATAAAAACGTTTAACTTTGTTTCAACTATCAATGGAGATAGAAAATTTGGTTGACAAGACATAATTATTGACTCTAAAAAACCTTAACCCGATTTATTCTAACCTAACCCACAATAACTTTTCGATTTTATGTTAAGTCGATCAGATGTCATTAACTCGGGAGACACTGCTTAGCTCTTCTTTTCAAAAAAGGTGCTACATCGAATCTCTGAGAAAGGAATGGTTATTTGTTGAACGTATTTCGCTGTACCAAACAATGAATTTTCCATTTTACATAAACAAATGAACACTATTTGAAGAAAGCATCAGAAAATGAGTATTTTAAAGTACATTAGTATTATAAATAGTAAAATTACGTTCTGTCATGGGTATTGTGTGATGGATTTAAAATACCTACACCTAAATATTTTATGCCGCAACATGAAAATACATTTATTAAACTCGAGAGATGTACCCAATTCAGGTTCCTTCAAATATTAATATTATAACACATCATAATCTCGTTGAAGAGAAATACATTTTTGTGCCTGTGTAATGCCTATTTGTATATGCATTACGTTTCAAAGAAAAAAAATAATAATATAGTCCAACCTACTGATATGACCCAAATATATTTTTTCCATTAAAAATAGTCATAATACTGAAAAACTTTTAAACTGGGAAAAATACTTGGTCATAACTAAATATACGGAAAGGCAAAGTCAATAAAATGGGAAGATTGATGCTAGTCGGACTCGAAACCACGTCGTGAGGTTTCAGAGTCATGGCTTCTATCGATCAACACCTAGACCCCTACGAAAAAATTCGTTCGAGCGAGGCCAATATTTACGCTGTTTGACCATTCTCCATTCAACTCTCTCGCCTTTATAAAGATAGTAAGTAGGAGCGCTCATCTTAAAACCACGCGACGCGAGTTCAAATCCCATTAGCATCTAGCTTCCCACTTTATGGCCTTTTCCCTTTACATCTGATTTCAGTGTGGTTATAAGACTTAAAATGGATTTACAAAACAAATACATGATTAATTATACACTGGGCAACAAAAAAATTTTTTTTCGTGTCCCAAGAATGAAAATACCTTATTCTTATAGTATTTTCTGTGCTGAATCCAAATAAGTTTGTAAAATTTCTCTATCAGGTCTGGTTTTTGTGTGACATGCAATTTAATTTTTAAAAACCCATATAGTTACATACTTATTAAAATATGATCGAAAAGACATACCTGTAGTTTAAAAAGTAGCTTGTTTTGATTTTCTGCTGTGCTTTGCCTCAGGCATGTCTCTCTTAAGAGTCCAGCAATAGTCAGCCAGCATACTGGGGCTCCATTTGCCTTGCTAACGGTTTTCCATGGCAGAAATATCCTGATGAAAACGCTCACCATATTCGTCGCTTACCGCACCCAGGTTTTCCGGAAAAAAGTCCAAGTGAGAGTCCAAGAAATGAACCTTTAATGACATATTGCACCCCATTGCTTGGTAAGACTTAAGAAGATCTCCTACTATTTCAGGATAGTTTTCGGCCTTGTGATTTCCCAAAAAATTTGTGCAGACACTTTTGAAACTCTGCCACGCAGCTTTCTCAACTTCATTCAACTCTCCTTCAAATCTCTCATCTCTTAACAATTCTCTGATCTGAGGGCCTACAAAAATGCCTTCTTTAATCTTGGCATCACTGATCCGGGGAAACTTATTTCTCAAGTATGTGAATCCTGTTGCGCTTTATCCATCGCTTTAACAAAGTTTTCATAAGTCCAAGCTTGATATGCAAAGGAGGAAGGTACACTTTCTCAGGGTCAACAAGTGAACTATTCACAACATTTTTCTTGCCTGGAACAAGTGAGGTGCGTTTTGGCCAATCCTTATTAACGTAGTGGTTTTGCTTGTCCCTACTGTCCCACTCACATAAAAAACAACAGTACTTGGTGTAACCTAGCTGCAACCCTAACAAAAGTGCAATGACCTTCAGATCTCCACAGATATTCCACTTATATTTCTGATACTGAAACTTTTCTAAAAGCAACTTCATGTTGTCGTATGACTCTTTCATGTTTGCAGCATGTGCAATAGGTACAGAAGGAAATTTATTTCCGTTGTGAAGGACTGCTTTCAAGCTGACTTTTGAGGAGTCAATGAACAATCGCCACTCATCCACGTTATGTTCATGACCAAGAGCCCCCATGACTGAATTAACATCTTTACAAAACAAGTCCATCTTCATGGGAGAACCATTCTTTGAATTCATCATGGCGGCTGCGGAAAAAAACAAACTTTAGTGTCACGTTGCAGTAGATTCCAACCCTTTAATCTTGAACCTAAAAGTTCAGCCTGCTTCTTAGATAATTTCAAATCACGAACTAGGTCATTTAGATCTCCTTGTGACAGTAAATGTGGTTCATTGGAGGAACAGGTAGCCTGGAATGTTGGATCAGAAATGTCTTCATCTTTTTCCTCGTGATATGCTACAGCTACGTTTGATTCCTCATCACTTAAACTTACATGTTCAGGAGGATTTGGTACTGGAAGTTGAGCACTGTGGGGAACTGGTCTCATTGCAGACGGTAGATTAGGGTATTTCATAAGGCTCTTTGTTTTTGAAGTGATCTCCTTTGTATTTACCAGGCAGAAATAGCAGTCTGTTGTGTGATCTTTGGGTTCCCTCCAAATCATTGGAATAGCAAATGGCTGTGACGTGAACCGTTTAGCCATCCTGTAAGTAGTCTTACACATGTCACACAACAAATGTGAGGGGCCCAACTCTTGTCCTGATCGCCTACTTTACATCCGAAATAAAGTTCATAGCATTTTTTTACTAATGGTGTAAAGTTACGTTTCTGGGATTTTAAAGTTAGATCACCACATACATAACAAAAGGAATTAGGATGATTCAGACAGTTCCGCGGCATTACAAAACATCTATATGAATACAACACTGGTGTAAAATTAACAAGAAGCAACAGACACTAGCTGTTAACACTGACATTTACAAGCAGACTGACTTGGAGCTGCTCTACACAGAAACTAGGCTCATGTCTGAACAGGTACAAACATGTTTCAACCTGCACACTGCACAGTCTGCTGCTCCGACCAAATTTATCCTGCCAGCATTATCAGAACTTTCTCCCCAAAGGAATAAATTGTACTAATTTTACAGAAAAATTAATACAACATATATATTAATATTAATATATTTTATTATAGTTATATTAATTAATATAATATATTATTATATTTATTATTTTTATAATGTTTTATATTATAATATTGTTATATACTTAATTATATATAATATGTTATTATTTTTTTATCCGGTGATCATGCTAAATGAGGAAAAAATGAACATAGCGTCACAAGTAAACTAAGCCTGATAGAAAAAATCTGATTTCATATTTAGATTCAGCATGAAAAAGTACACTTAGAACACCCATCAAAACCCTTGTGACAAAATTGTTGTTGACCAGTGTTATTTTTAATCCAATTTAAACGGTTGAATCTTCATTAAAATATATATATCCATCGGCCCCGGGATCCAGACCCGGTGACGGCATGCGACGCGCAGCAAAACCCAGCTGTTCATCATTCCACACAATAAAGAAATTGGTTGGTATATAAATGGGTACCCTGGGTAGCAGACATGGGGTCATTACAAGGTTTATCATTATCATTACCAGAAATTTTTCATCATCATTACCATTACAGCATTTTTGTTCCATTATCATTACATTATCATTACAAGCTCTTCATTATCATTGTAATGATCATTACAATACCGAATATACTGAATAAGCGCTCCACCGGTGCATTGGAGGCAGGGATGCAAAGATGCTTGGCAGCAAGAACAGATACGTCAGGATACAGTTGTGCATTGTCCCTCCACCATGTCAGGGGATTGCAGTCCTCATCAATGTAGGGCTGGTTAAGGTAGCTGTCCACCTGGCTGACAATAGGGTTCTGAGAAGCTGTAGGGGGAGCTCGAGCAGCCATAAAATTGAACAACTTGCACCGCTTTGGTGCTGGCTGGGACTGGAAGGAATCAGAAGCCGCATATATATACACACTCGTATATATATATTCATATTGAAATTACACTGTAATGAAAATGTAATGATATGATTGCCTCGAAATTTCTTTCATCATCATTACAAGAGATTTGTAATTATAATTAATTACCACTACAATGATAATGACCCCATGTCTGCTGGGTAGCCTAGTGGTTAAGAAGCTGGGCTGCTGGTGGGGAGTGGTTCGGATTCCACGTTAAACTGTAGGTCTAAGGTGGAATGAAAAGTTTGACCTTCGTCAGAATGAACAATTCGAGCAGAAGCAAACCAAAGGTGTGCATATATGTATATATATAGGGGGGAGTAAGTGAGAGAGAGACAGAACTAACCAACCATATTTTGTTCGTATTAAACGACAATACAAAAAATAGTATGGTTGGATTAACTTTTAGAAAACGGGTGTCCAACCTTTTTTCATGAAGGGCCATATTTCAATTGATGACCTACACCGAGGGCCAGTGTGCAAATTTTAGATAAAATTTTACTTTAAAATTAAATTTTATTAAAATAAAATATGACAATAGATAATGAATTTTCAGTATCCGCCAGCCGGGCCTGATACAAATATTTGGCGGGCCTTACGTTGCGCAATCCTGCTTTAGAAGGACTCGCAGAAGATAATCACGTGTTTTGGTCGATGTTGCAACAAAGTATTCATCTGTGGTCATAAAGTTTAGATTTCAAACAACTTAGCTATGTAATAAATTACAGTTTAATTAATTTACATAACAAACTGGCGATAAATTATTTTTTTATACTTATTATTATCATCATGATATGAAATAAAAAGAAGTCAAAATTTAGTACTAAAGGAAACTGTAACACTGAAAGTATGTTTACTGCTATTACCAACTAATCATCAATTAATTAATCATCATCATCGTCAACTAATTCCTCAGAGTTTTGAAATAAAGTGGTTTCACAATCCAAAATCAGATCACACAATTCTTAAACTTTCACTAATTGGCAAGTTGTATATTAAAAAACAAAAATATTTGTTGCGCATATTTTTAGCACTGAAAAAACTCTACAGTCCACAGTATTTTGTTTAAACAAAAACTTTGTTTCACTTTTAAACTAACAAAGTACTGTGGTTAGAATTGCGAGGTTCAGCTTTGTTAAAATTGAACTAAATAAATGATGTTACTCGAAAATAAATTTGGTTTAGATTAAACGCGTATAAAATTATATTTACTTGGCATTAGGTATTTTCAAATTCGCCACACGAAGTGAAGCGCAACGCCGAGTAAATATAATCTTATATGGGTTTAATCTAAAGCAAATTTACTTTAAAGTAATATCATTTATTTGGTTCAGTTTTAACAAAACTGGGACTCATCATTTCAAACACAGTACAGGGCAGGGTTGGCAAGAAACCCACTTTTTTTGAAAAAGCCCACCCCAGGTGGGGTTTTTCGGGTTTTTTCACCTAAAACCCGAAAAAACCCGGGTAAAATTGGGTTTTTTCATATGTCCATATGGTAGTTCATATTAGACCTACCTATTCTTATTTTTATAATAATACTGTACTGTACCGTACACTATTAATATAACATTTGTCTTGTTTTTAGCAAAAAGGTTGCCTTCCAGGCAATTAAGCATAAAAAGTTATTATTTTCTCAGATTGAGCTTCACAACAAAATTTGGAAAACATGGACCAATTTGAACTAAATTTGGTGTGGTAAATTATCCTATTTGTTAGGCTATACTTCCTATGGAAGACAGGCCCCTGTGTCTTCTGCTGGAAGTAGATGAATTACAGCTCCCAAAGGGAACTTAATTCAGCTAGTTATATCTATTTAATTCATATTACTGAATATTTTTTCTTTTATTTCACAGTTAAATAAAACAAACTGGCAACAGCATATTTATCTTTACTGCTAGCCTACAGAATTAGTCTGTTTGAAGTTATAACTGCATTAAATAATGCCAAAGACCTTTGGATCAGGAAGAAAATCAGGGCATGAATGGAGTGAAGTCAATATTATTGATGGGACTAGTAAAGTTAGATGCAAACATTGCAGTAATGAAATAAGTAATAAAATAGAGCGAATAAAAATGCATTTAATGAAATGTTTGAAACACATGGAATCAAGAAACAAGACTGACAATACTGCCAGTACATCATCTTCATATTGCCATGACATAGACCTCTCAGATGATCCAGACTCATCCTCACCACCACTGACACAATTACAGATGAAAAAAAGAAAAATTCAAAAGAAAGTAAGCGATTTTGGCATGACAACAACAACTTTGCAGAAAAATGTCATTGATAACAAAATAGCCAAATTCTTTTATGCAAATAATATTCCATTTCTATGTGCAGAGTCTAAGTATTTTATTGAAATGATAGAGACTCTAAGACCAGGCTACACTCCACCTTCCCGTCGAAATTTGTCTGGTCCACTTTTAAATACAATCCATGAAGAAGTAGAAAATTCCTTGAAGATGCAGTTGACTGAAGAATCAGGATGTATAACACCCTGATTGGCTGATGTCTACACTCTATAACCTGCTACCTCACCCAAAGAGTTATACCTGTAGGTCTATTTGTTGACTCATGTTTGCTTGCTTTGCATGTAAAATCATTATAGGCGCCTATATGACAATTTTTAAAAATAATTGCATATGCACTTCTTAAGTTTCATGAAAAAACCCACAAGTGGGTAAAATAGTGGGTTTTTTCAAGTGGTTTTTTTAAAAAAAAAACCAGGTGGGTTTTTTCGGGCTGGGCCCACTAGTGCCAACCCTGGTACAGGGTGTTCACAATGTCTCGTAACAGCAGTAAAATACTAACTGATTTTCATTTTTCTTTCAGACCATTTGAAATGTGTGATAGCAGCAACTATACGATTGAACAACGCATATTGGTTTGTACCTGGGTTCATAAGCGACCACGTAATGGCAAAACCATTCAAAATATTCGTGTGGACTTCCAGGACCAATTTAATCGTGCAGCCCCATTTTGGAGGAGCTGCATGATTAAATCGGTTACGTTACATCAGCAAGGTTAAGCGACGCTGAGTCTGTTCACTCGTTGGATGGTTGACTGTCCTCCTAGTTGACTGTTAGATGATGAAGCGACCCGTAGATGGTTCGAATAGCACGTAAATCTGTGGGTCTTCTCCGTCATATGACCTTGGCCGTTAAAGAGGAGGGTAAACAACTCCAATTATTATTATTATATTATTATTATTATTATTGAGAAAGATTTACAAACGAAAAGTAAGGAAAAAAAACTGATCATTTTCGAAAAAACTGAACAAAGATTCGGTGTTTTGGAAAATATATATACATTATATATATATATTATTCTATATCTATATATATATATATATCTATATATATATATATATATATATATATATATATATCACTCAGTGACGTGCATACAGGGTAAGCTGGGAATGCGCCGTCTACCCAGTGAAAAATTAAATTACAAAAAGTCAGTAAATTACTCCAGTAATCGAATACAGTATAAAGTTATGGTGCTTGTATATAATATATATTTGCAGCTACAGCTTACCCTGTGGACATACCTATCGCACACCACTGATATACATACATACATACATACATATATATATATATATAAGGAATTCTAACTTCGGATGTAATCCTCATACCTTCATATTTAAGGTATGCGTTTGATGAAAATTTGGAGATAAAAGTTGAAAGCTGAGCGGAAATAAAAACGGATTTTAATTCTCAATATTAATTACTATCCATGGAAAACATTTACATACACACACACACACATTTCATATATATATACACGTCAAAGAACGCTTATTTTCCTATCGATTTTTAAGAAAACGGCAGTAATTCTGAGATTTATCTTTCACGAATGTACTTTTTATATTTTGTTGTATGTTCTTACGAGTACCTTGGATGGGAGAAAGCGTGCATGAACAATTTCTTTTCATGAAATTACTTCGTGTCGCGTGTGCGCGAGTGCATCTATTCTGGGCCAATGGTTCCGTAGAACGTGCGAACAGTATACGCTTCTCTCTCGGTTTGTTCACGTACACTGTACACTCACTCACTGAGTGTACAGTTTACACAAAGGGAGAATGAGTGAATAGATTTTGCTTTAGTGTTGTGGCTTTCGAGTCTGTCTGATGAGAAAAGGACTTATTATAACTTAAAAGATAGTTTTTACCTTTACAGTTTTCAGAAGCGGGCTAACTCTATTTTTTCGACGTGACTTTTTACCCACAAGTTGTTTTTCAGGGTTAGGTTAAATTAAGTTAGGCTTGGATGGGTTAATTAGTTTATTGGAATGCCGAAAGACTGTTTTGTCAACGAAACGTTTTCGATACTTCAAAACTTCTCGCCGCTCAGTACAGCGAATAACTCCAGACTGTTTTTTGTATAAAAATAATCAATGAGGGCCAGAAACTGGCACAGTGCTCAGGCCAACTAATGAGGCCCACTGATCGAACTCCTAACAACATCGGGAGTCCTTCGTTTATATGGAAACGATGTTACCCACAGGACCACGGGCGGTGGCTGTTTTTTATAGCTTTATCGCTCCCTCGAGAAAACTGGGCGTGTCCCATTGGGTTGGTCACGCGCAACTGGTTTCACGTTATACTCGACCCTGAAAATCCGACTCTTGCAACAGAGGAAGATAATAAAATAAGTTTAATTATATCACACTTGTAGGAAATCTACACTCGCATAAGATTAAATCTATACGCTTTGCACCTTTAGCCAACAATATGTCCGACTGCTATAAAATGAGGTTTCAAACAAACCCATTCATAACATAACCTTACAAAAATTCAGTCTTTAGAGGGTTGACAAACTTGCTTACATACATACATGCTGTACATAAACGTACGCGCAGTTCTGCACAAGCGAGATAGCGACTTTTTAAAATCCATATCTAAAAAACTAAATAACCGAACCAAATTTAACCTAACAAACTTAATGCCATTAAACCGAGAAGGGCGTTATTAAGTGTTTCAGACGCAACTGAGGGCTCGAAAGGTGCTGTCATTAAATAGTGAAGTACCCACTAGTCCAGCCTGGCCTAACCTAACCTAAACTAAACTAGTGTAACCTAACCAAATTAAGATCAACATATCTTATTTTCCGGCAGTAAAAATGTTCTTAGATTTTTATATAAACTTTTTAATGTTCCGGGGTACCAAAAGTGTTACCTCATAAAAAATGATCCTACTATGTCTGTGAATTATCACATGCTCAACTTAATTTATGCCCAGTTGCCTTGCGCACACACAAACACACACACAGATATAACCTTTGTTAACCTTGGTTTTGCTTCAGCCCGAATTGTTCATTCTGACGAAAGTCAAGCTCGTCACTCCACATTAGACCTACAGTTTAACGTGCAATACGAACCACGCCCCACCACGGGCGGTCAGAAATTACAAAGTCCTCGCCCGGACTCCATCTCACGACCTTCCGATCAGCAGCCCAGCGTCTTAACCATTAGGTTACCCACGGTACCCATTTATCTAATAACTAAATTTTATTGTATGGAACGATGAACAGCTGGGTTTTGCTGCGCGCCGCCTGCCGTCACCGGGTCTCGATCCCGGGTTCGATGGATTTGTAGTCAGCGATGCTAATCACTACACTACCGAGGCGCCTATATATATATATATATATATATATATATATATATATGATGCAAACCCACAGAAAAGAAAATGATTCCATTCCCTGATGAGGTGTACTTCTTAATACACGAAAGGCCTTGGAATCATTTTTCTTTTTCCTTGCAACATTCATTCATTTCACCCCATATATATATATATATATATATATATATATATATATATATATACACACACATTTTGCAGAGGGATCGAACACACATCGCTCTTGAACATTTATCCTAAGTCAACAAAAGTTCAAGTACACTTGAAACCTAGTGAAAAATTGTATTTTAATTGAAGTATTAGTGGATAGTTAAAGGAAAAAAGCATAAAATAGTTTGGGAAACTACATTTATTAGACATAACTAGAGCTCGGATGTTCAGATAAAATGCCATAAATGCCTTCTTTTTTTGGCGTTTACAGGAAAAATGCCTAATTTGCCTTTTTTCGTTATTTCACCGTATTATTCCATTAGAGTCCCAAAATAGGCCTATCAGTTTGTTATATATTTCAGTTTTACACACAATATATATATATATATAATATATATATATATATATATATATATATACAGTATATGAAGAGCTTAATTCCAAAGCGCGATAAACGCCAAATCAGCAACTTTCGAGTTATCATTACCAAATGGTGGTTGATATAATGTATTGTCATATAAGGCATCGGATTTTTCAACAAAGTGCGATTTCTCCCATTACTTTACCTACCGAGTTTATCAATTTTTTCCAAAACGTTGTATATACAGGACATAAAATGCTGTTTTTCTCAAAATCTAAAAAATGGATATATCGCGTTTTGGAAATGAACTGTTCGTATATAATTTATACTGTATATATAATATATATACAGTACTGTACAGGGTGGGCCGTAAGTTTCCATACATAGGAAAAATTAAACGTTTGTTTTTATGTTTCAGATACCCTAAGAATATGCGTTTGACGTAAGATCTTGTTTACTGATGAAGCAAATTTTTACGTCAATGGAGAGGTTAATCGGCAAAACATACGTTATTGGAGTAATGCTAACCCTAACTGGCTGAGTCCGACGAAGATGCAAGGTGCCGGTAAAGTGATGGTGTGGGCCGGGATATGGGGTGACAGAATTATTGGACCAATTTTTGTCAGTGGAAATCTTAATGCCGAAAGGTATCTTAACATGTTGCAAGAAGAGATTTTCCCATCCCTGCTAAACGAGGAAGGTAACTTCCCAGTTTACTTCCAGCAAGATGGAGCTCCACCTCATTATGGTCTTCACGTGCGTCGGTATTTGGATCAGCAGCAGTTTCCGGATGCTTGGATTGGTCGGCGTGGTCCTGTGGAGTGGCCTCCCAGATCCCCAGATCTCACCCCCCTTGATTTCTATCTTTGGGGGCACTTGAAGGCCATGGTGTATCAGGAAAAGATACGAGACATAAATCATCTAAAGGAACGTATCACCAACGCCATTACAAGCATAACGTCAACTGTGCTAATGCGTGTTCATCAACAGTGGGGAACACGTATTGAAATGTGTTTTCAAAACAATGGCAACTATGTAGAGCATATTATATAAATAAAAATGGTTGTCCATAACAAAATGTTTATTTTTCCTATGTATGGAAACTTACGGCCCACCCTGTATATATAATATATTATATATATATATATATATATATATATATATATATACATATATATATATATATATACAGTATATATATATGAAAATTATTTCACGAAAGTAACGCGTGAAAAATATTTATGATGAATAAAACGACGAAGGAAAGGAAACAGAGTGGTGCTCAAGCGCTTTCGTCTAATGACATCCTCAGGAACACTAAAGTTCAAGACTATATATAGGTTGTTTTGAATTCGTTCAGAAGAGATTTAAACAAGAAGGGCAGAGTGCTAAATCTTTGGTAATTCTTCCCTTATAAATTTGTATGCTCCTCTTGCAATTTTTATTTTTAAATTCATTTTTATTTCTTTATTTTTATCTTTTGTGAAATACAGGGTGTACATAAAGTCAGGATCTATTTTTGTGAAGCACTTGGAAATTATATGGAATTCAATCATAAAATGATAAAGTGGTAACATTTATTAAATAATTAAGAGTAGGATTCGACGTGACGCCCATCAGTATCCCTGCACAGCTCAAATCGTTCCGCAGCATTTCTAAACACATTCTGGAGCATTTGCGGGGTTATGTTATCTGCAGCAGTTCGTATACGTGTACGTAAGTTTTCAAGACTCGTAATCTTCGTCTGATAGACGTGCGATTTGATAAAGCCCCATGCAAAGAAATCTAAAGGGGTTAAATCTGGTGATCTCGCTGGCCAAGGTCTTTTGTTGCTTCCGCGTCCGATCCAGCGATTTGGAAAACGTCCATTTAGATAATCCTGAACAATTTTGGCATAGTGACAAGGAGCACCATCATGTTGATAGACGACGGGGATAGGATTGTTAGTACCGTCGTCTATCAACATGATGGTGCTCCTTGTCACTATGCCAAAATTGTTCAGGATTATCTAAATGGACGTTTTCCAAATCGCTGGATCGGACGCGGAAGCAACAGACCTTGGCCAGCGAGATCACCAGATTTAACCCCTTTAGATTTCTTTGCATGGGGCTTTATCAAATCGCACGTCTATCAGACGAAGATTACGAGTCTTGAAAACTTACGTACACGTATACGAACTGCTGCAGATAACATAACCCGCAAATGCTCCAGAATGTGTTTAGAAATGCTGCGGAACGATTTGAGCTGTGCAGGGATACTGATGGGCGTCACGTCGAATCCTACTCTTAATTATTTAATAAATGTTACCACTTTATCATTTTATGATTGAATTCCATATAATTTCCAAGTGCTTCACAAAAATAGATCCTGACTTTATGTACACCCTGTATATTATTTAGACATTATCCATAAAATAGGTTGTAAATAATCCATTTGAGCTTGAATTTGTATGCTCCTCTTACAATTTTTATATTTTTCATTTTATTTTTATTTTATTTCAATTGTTCTATTTTTATATAATTTTTTTGTGACCTGACCTATATATCATTTAGGTATTATCTATAAAACTGGTTGTAAACAATTCATTTGAGCTTGTGTTGAATTCGAGCAAAGTGCTAAAATTGGGAGTTTTTCTTAAAAATGTGTATGCTCCTTCCACAATTTATTATTTCTATACTATATATACATATATACTTTTTTATTTGTAACCTATATATAGTCTTGAACTCTTTATGTACTTTAGTGTTCCTGAGGATGTCATTAGACGAAAGAGCTTGAGCACCACTCTGTGTTTCCTTTCCTTCGTGGTTTTATTCATCATTATATATATATATATATATATATATATAATATATATATATATATATGATACACACAGACCGTGCATGGAACAAGGAACTCTTCTGGGATAACTAAATCCACTATAGTCCGAATAAGTAATGGTAAATGACAAATACCATAGTTTTTCTTTTTCATGATGCAAGCCCGACGTGGGCAACGGGTCTCTCGGACTTATTCGGACTATAGTGGATTTAGTTATCCCAGAAGAGTTCCTTGTTCCATGCACGGTCTGTGTGTATCATAAAAAACTCAGGGAACCATTCTGAGTTCATTCCCATCATGAAACGGACATGTTATGTGCCTTGAAAAGTGGACGCTCAATTCTGCCAGTTGAGGTTTAAGTTTTGGTTTTGGCTAAAAATATAATAGTTACCCCTTTTTCTTTGATTTATTCAATCCGACGTGAATGCAACGAGTCTTTTACTTATATTGAGGTTCTAAATGTAGTGGGGCTAGGCTGCTTTAAACCATAGATCCATGTCCCAAAGCTAGATCCTGTCTGCTTTGCAGATAGCTGGTGAGGGAAGCTATATTTATGGGACCTCTTTGCGAGAGACCCGTTGCCCACGTCGGGCTTGCATCATGAAAAAGAAAAACTATGGTATTTGTCATTTACCATTACTTATTCGGACTATAGTGGATTTAGTTATCCCAGAAGAGTTCCTTGTTCCATGCACGGTCTGTGTGTATCATAAAAAACTCAGGGAACCATTCTGAGTTCATTCCCATATATATATATATATATATATATATATATATATATATATATATATATATATATATATATATATATATTAGTGGTGGACCGGATGTCAGTTTTTCAACATCTGCGGATCTTTAATTTCAATATCCGCGGATGCGGATATTTAGTTAATCTATCAATATAATATAGAATTATGAATGACATAATTTTCCAAATTTCGTGATATTACTACAGGGTGTTCGGAAAGTCACTGTGCACTTATATAATTAATGTTAATTAATGAAGAACCGACAAAGGTGTTTCAAAATAAAATAAGACGGGTCCAGGCCTGTATTGCTGTTAAAGGACATCACTTTCAACACCTTTTATAAGTTCTGATGGTCCCATCCATAACCTCTATCATATATGCATACTATTGTATGCTATTAAATAAATATAAGTGCACAGTGACTTTCCGAACACCCTGTATTATGGCAGGCAATGCATAAGAATTAAAATTAATATTAATGTTTTCATTATGATAAAAACTAACTTTCTCAAGAGTTTCAGCCATAGAAAATTCAATGAAACAAGATTCATTCAATTTTCTGTGTTGCCAGGTATTTATATTTTGAAGTTTATATATTTGTTTGTTCATTAATAACACTGTACAACAGTGAAAAAAAAACGGAAATGAGATCGTCATTTTTATAGCTAATTATATGCGTAGATTGCGAAAATAACATTCATTTATTTGTATCACCCGCCGATTTTATGAAAATGACCCTATTTCATTGTATCATTTTGAGAACCACTGGTTCTCTGAATGCATCTTTTACATTTTGTTCAGTCATGCATATGCTGTGGTGGTGGTGTTCGGCTCTGTGTTTCCACTTTGATTTTATGAACAATTTCTTTCATTAATCATTTAAAACAAACTTGTCAGCCATATTTTATCATAAATCGGTGCTATAAGTGAGTATTATTGAATAACAGCTATCAAATTATGTATATTTCACCGACAACGTCTATATTGTGTGAAATTGCAAATTGATCTATCATTTTCTTATTTTACAGGTTTTTATTGATGTTATGCTACAATGCCTAGAGAGTGCAAAAATTCGCGACATTTTTTGTTATATTTATGGGACATTAACGTTAAAACAGTATAAAAGGAAGCTGACTTCTCATGTGAAAAAGCTTTATGAATTATACTTCGCATGCAAAGTTGGTGATCAGGACAAGCACTGGGCGCCTCATATCTGCTGTGTGAAATGTACAAGCTCGTTATCTGCATGGTTCAAAGGCACCGGTCCTGGTCTGGGATTCGGTGTCCCAATGGTATGGAGAGAGCCGTTGGACCATTCAAATGATTACTATTTCTGCTTAACGAACATCACAGGTTTGAATCTTTTATTTTTCTGAATATACGTCAAATTTGGTGTTTTTAGCACATTTTAGCATATCCTGCTCTGCATAATGTATTACACAATTATGCTATCTTAAGTAGTCAACAATGTCTATTGTCTCACATTACAGGTTGCAACAGAAAAAGGACAAAGGCTATAGTCTACCCAAATCTTCGTTCTGCTATGCGTCCTGTGGAACATTCTACAGATATACCCATCCCTCGTCCTCCAGCTGAAATGCCGACCGATAACACAGATTCTGACAAATCGGAATCAGACGGCGAATGCTATGAAGCTCAAGTCGAGTCCAAGAAAAAACATCTCATCACGCAGCCTGAACTCAATGATTTGGTCCGTGATTTAATACTTACCAAGCAACAAAGTGAACTGCTGGCCTCACGTCAACAAGAATGGAATCTGCTGGCGGAAGACGTACGAATAACATTTTGAAAGAGCTTCTTGGATTTGCAGGAATATTTCACAATGAAGAACAATCTTTGTTATTGCATTGATATACATGGTCTGTTCGATGCTCTGGGTTTGTGCTATGAACCAAATCAGTGGAGATTGTTCATTGCTACATCTCTGTACAGTGTTAAGGGTGTACTGCTACACAATGGGAACACAATGCCTTCTGTTCCGATCGCTCATTCAGTCGTCTTGAGAGAAACGTATGACAATGTTGCTTTTATTCTGGACTGTATAAAATACAATGAACATGAATGGCTTATCTGCGCAGATTTGCAGGTTGTGGCTATTCTCAATGGATTGCAAACTGGCTATACGAAATACATGTGTTTCCTATGCAAGTGGGATAGCCGAGCAAGGTCTGAACACTACACACGATCAGTATGGCCGCCGCGAGACAATTCCTCACCTGGATCTCACAATGTTATTCACGAACCAATAGTACGAAAGGAAAAGGTTATCTTGCCGCCACTTCACATAAAACTAGGGCTGATGAAACAATTTGCAAAGGCGTTGAAACAGGATAAGCCTGCCTTCAAATATCTAAAGGAAAAATTCCCAAAAATAAGTGATGCCAAGATTAAAGAAGGCATATTCGTCGGCCCTCAAATTCGCTAACTCATGCTAGACGAACACTTTGAAGCGGTGATGGATGAGGTTGAGTTGGCAGCCTGGCGTGCATTCAAAAACGTGTGCAGCGGTCTACTAGGAAAGACTAAATACGACAACTATGCTGCACTTGCGGATCAACTTATCAACTCATACCAACGTCTCGGATGTAAGATGTCATTGAAAAGTCATTTTTTGCATTCACATCTCTCGTTCTTTCCGGAAAAAGCATCTGCTGTTAGCGACGAACACGGGGAGAGATTCCACCAGGATATAGCCACAATGGAGAGCCGATACAAAGGGAAGTGGAGTCCTGCTATGCTGGCCGATTTCTGCTGGAATTTAAAGCGTGACCAACCAGAAGCATCACACAAACGCCAGCATAAATACAAATAATGAGTTGAAAACAGTATAATACGAGAGTTTTGTTAATTTTGTGCATATATGTTGAAGTATAGCAATAATTAAACTGTTCCATATGATAAAGCCTATCTGTTTATCAATATATTCTTATTTTTTGGTATGAAGATTTTAAGCAATTACAAAAAAACGTGACGTGATAGAAAAAAAACTATTTTCAGATTTGGAATCAGCACACTCGAAATATTAAGAATGACCGAATGTTATTCCCATTTTTTTTCTGAACCGAAAATTTGTTGTACAGTGTAATTAATACTTTACATGAAATGTGCATGACTGGGCCTTATAAGCTACTTTATAAGCTAATTTAATTGTAAATTGCATAATTTATTAGAGGTAATATCCGCATAACATCCGGTCAGAAGTGCGGATGCGGATGCGGATATCCGATCCACCACTAATATATATATATATATATATATATACACAGTATATATAACAGAAACTGAGCGTGCATAATAGTATTATTTTATATTAAACATTTTTTAAATTTATATCCTTGTCATTATTGTGTAACGGACATTTTCAATACCTACTGTTTTGTTCACTATAATGGCGTTGTAATATGTAATATTTATATGTGTATAATGGTATTATTCTATATTAAACTTTATTTTTGAAAATGAAATTATTGTTATTATGTGTAATTACTATTTGCATTACCTCCTGTTTTGTTCAGTAATGGCGCTGTAATATGTATTATCCCTATATAAAGGTATTATTCTAGATTAAACATTTTACGAAAACATTTATAAATGCCATATGGCAGGGGGGTTACTGCCTATTTTGAATGTTTATTTGCCTGCCTTTTTAAAGGGTTTTCAGTGCCTTAACATCCGGGCTCTGGACATAACGATAAAATGAATAAACTAAGCCAAAATGCAACAAATAAAATAATAGAAAAAAATGTGAAATTAATGCTGAGCAAATGTTTAAGTACATATAATTTCTGTATTGTGCTTCAATAACTTCAATCAAACGATTGGGATATTTTTCTACCAGGTTCTTGCACTTCCCAGGAGAGATTTTGGACCATTCTTCTAAACAAAATTCCTGGAGCTGATTGAGAGTAGTTGGCCTCCGTACATGAACGGAGATCAAACCACAAATGCTCAATCGAACTGAGCATTTTACATATATACGAATATATTCAATGTGTCTTTAGACATGCCTTGGTAGATTTGATCATGTTTTGGATCATTGTCCTGCCACAGAATAAAATTGCGACCCATGTAAAGCTGACGATTTGAAGGTATGACATTTTATTCCAAGATTTTTTGATATTTTCCAGAATCCATGTGTCCGCTGATTTCCATCAATTTACCAGGCCCAAAATCACTGAAACAGCCCCACAGAAGAATACTGCCACTACCACGTTCGACTATGGGATGGTGTTTTACCCTTCAAATGCTTTACCAGACTCCCTCCAGACATACCGTTGATTATTGTGGCCAAAAAGCTCAATCTTGGTCTCACCAGTCCACAGTACCATCTTCCAGTATTCAAATCCATGATTTTGCCGGTTGTTGGCATACTTTAAATGAGCATCCTGCTGAGATTTCTTGAGCAGTGGTTTCCTCCTTGAAATTCGTCCAAAGAGCCCATTTTTGTTCAGTGTCTTGCGTACGGTGGAGGGCTGAACATAGATTCCAATTTGGCTCAAAGAATGCTTTAGGTCAGTCGAATTCAATTGAGGATTGGCAGTAGCCTCCTTGATTTTACGAACAGCACAGTTGGGAATCTTTCGTGGTCGTCCACTACGAGGGAACAGTTTGGTGATTCCACTTATGAAAGAAAGACACTTGGAACCGAGGTAAAAGGCACACCAAATTTTCCAATACTCTTCCTAGCAGGCTTTTTGTCACTATGCAAAATAATAACTATCTTTAAACTCCTGAGACAACTCTTTGCCTTGGGCCATGATGGTGATCGAACAGTATTCAACATTCACGTTTTATATTCTGACTGACGTAAACGACCAAAAACGTTTACTCAAAAATTTTCTAGAAGTTTTTGTCGAATTTTCTAGAATGTTTCGCTGTTTGACCACTCTACAATGGTTTCTAATGTTGTACTTAAACTTGTGCACAAGAGAATATGTAAAGGCTGATAGACAAATTAAGATATTGTTTGCTAGTAACAAAACGTAGACTGGTATAACTTAGTTTGTGATATTTCACGTTCATTAAAGGAATGACAAACACAGCTAAATTCCATAAGGATTTTAAATAAAAAGCCGTATTTAAACGTTTTTGCACAACTATACAGAAGGTTGACAAAAGTAAATAGACACCACGATGATTGTCCTCAAAAACAAATGACAAAACTCATCAACGAAATGCCAGAATGTGTGTCAACTTCATATAATACAAAAGAGATACCGACATGATTCTAAATAAATCGATTCAATAAATGTATTATTATTTATTGTCTATCATTACCAAATCAAAAACTATGGAAAAACCAAGTGTCTATTCACTTTTGTCAACTCCCACCCCCCACACACACACACACACACATTTTCCTTCTTGTTTCAACAAATGTTCAGAATCGATGCGTGTTTGACTCCTCTGCAACATCCCGCCTCATTTGGGTAATATATAGGGTAAAGTGGGGTAACAGACGCTACGAGTAATAGAGACACCCCATCTATTTCCTGCCATAGATGATAGAAGTGGTGCCATCTATGCTCAGGTTATAGAACTATCAGTCACTTGTCTTGAGAAGGAGGCACAGCTGTTCGTTCAGGAATGTACAGGTAAAAGAGCAATTTGAAGAAAGTCTCGTGATTTCTTGTTACGTTAGTATTTTTCCAGAAACTCAGATTATTTGGGATTGAAAAAAATAGTTGTTATTCTGTCAGTTTGCAGTACAGAGCAACAGCTTGAGACTCCAATTACGACCCCTCCTGCCTCAGTTTCTACTAATAATATAAATAGTACTAATAGCCCTCTCTCTTCCCCTAGTTCCCAACCCTTCGTTCAAGTGCGTAATGGAGCCCCATTGAAAAACCTAAGACTTGTCTACCAGTAATAACAAACAATAAGTTCTCTGTTTTAGGTTTCGAAGATGCTGTTGAACCGGAAATACGACTCGTTGGCGATTCCATTGTTCGAGGGCAGCTCGAGGAATTCTGTGGGAGAAACCCTCGTCGTAGGCGCCGTTACTGCTACCCTGGTGCAAGGGTGGAGGATATAACTAATAGTGTTGACCATTTTACAGACGGAACCTCTGAGGACACAACGTATGTTATTCATGTCAGTACTAATAACGTTTTAAATTCTAGATCGGAAGAGCTGCTGGCTAGGTACAGGGACTTACTAGAGCGACTAAAGGAAAAACTAAGATTGTTTTAACAGGTGTACTTCCTCAAATTATCCAACGTAGTGATTTCTACAGCAAAGCGACCTATATCAACAGTAACCTAAAGTCTCTTTGCCAACAGCAAGGAGTGCATTTTGCGAATTTTTGGAACAGTTTCTAAGGCAGGAGGGACTTGTTCCTCCGAAATGGGCTTAATCTTAATGACGTTGGAGCTGCGCGTTTAGGAAGACTTTCATAATACTGTCTTCTTTTCAGGCTGCCGTAACTCCAACGGTTCCGGCGTAATTTCCTCAAATTTCCCCTGCGCTCGCGAAGGTGTCGAAATTACAAACAATTTGAAGGTTCTATCCTTAAATGCTCGTAGCCTACGAAATAAAAAACTTTTTTTTTTCTTTAATTACTTGTAAAGACTGATTTAATTGCGATAAATGAATCGTAGCTTAGCACTGAAACACGTGACTTTGTAGGGGAGTATCAAATTAGAGGTTATAGACTTTTTGTTAAAAACAGAATAGGGAGGCGAGGAGGCGGTGTTATGTTTTATATCAAAGATAATAATGCAAACGTTATAGAAGTAAAGCAAACAATTCCTGAACCGATAGATTCGACTATAGCAGAACTTAAACTGAACGATTTCAAACTTCTTGTTGCGGTTATATATAGGCCCCCTAATCAAACAGCTGATACGGACGAAGCGTTATATCGTGAACTAAAGAGAATAATAGGTAGTGAGCAGGCCTTAGTTATGGGTGACTTTAATTGCGCCAACGTGAATTACGATACAATGCAGGGTGACGCGGAAGGCAATCGTTTAGTTAATTTTCTCGAGGATAGCTTTCTTATTCAAAAAGTTGGGGAACGTACGAGGTTGGACCGTATTTTAGATTTAGTAATAACTACGGATGACAGGCTAATGACGGTTCTTCAAGTAATAGAACCGTTAAGCAATAGCGATCACAATATGGTAGAGTTTGTCCTTTCAGTAAGTCACTCGAAACCATGTAACTCGACTAAAATTCCTAACTTCTAGCACGCAGACTTTTGTAAATTTCGAAAAGAATTGTCACACGTCAATTGGGAAAACGTAATGGGGAACTCCAACGCAAAACTAATGTGGGAATCGTTTGAAACAGTATTTAGGACTATAAATGAGGAATGTGTACCGTACAAAATTAAGCGTGCGAAAGTAAACAGGCCCTTGTGGTTTACTTCTAGAGTAGGAGACAATATAAAGAGTAGAGATAGGGCTTATAGGCTACATAAGTGCGATAAAGACAATTTGAAATCTCCATAGCTCGTGACGGTAAAGAAAATCCCAAGCGATTCTTTCAATACATCAACAATAGAAATCTAGTAAAAAGTGTCTTGGGGCCGTTGAAAAATGTTAACAGAGAGCTAGTTTCTGAAAACTAGCAAATGGCTACCTTGCTAAACGAATTTTTTACGTCGGTTTTTACTATACAAGATGTAACGAATATCCCTACGGTCATAGATATAATACCTTTTGATAATGGTAATAATTTGGATAATATTGTGGTTAGTGAAAGGGAGGTAATGCGCTATATTGATAAAATGAAAATGCATAAATCACCGGGGCCGCATTCCATATATCCCATACAACTAAATGAGTTAAAAGAAAGTATTGTTGTGCCGCTAACAAAGATTTTTAATGCGTCTATTTCTGAGGGGTGCGTACCAGATAATTTCAAGTTAGCAAATGTAACACCTATCTTTAAGAAAGGCGATAAAGGTGTGGCGGGATATTATAGGCCAATCAGTTTAACGTCTGTTGTAGGTAAGCTACTGGATACTGGAATCAATAATTAGGGTTCGTATAGTCGAACACTTAGAATTGCATAACTTGGTT
>JAJOZX010000697.1:245000-247500 GCA_023014485.1 Bathynomus jamesi | reverse complement strand
TATATATATATATATATATTCACATATATACGTGTGTATATATATATATATATATATATATATATATATATATATACACACATATATACGTGTCTATATATATATACAACACATATATACGTGTCTATATATATATATATATACACATACGTGTCTATATAATGTTATAATGTTTCAGACCAACAAAGACCCTAGGATCCACTCATGGCTGGTCTACCTAACTGTGTTCGTAATCGTTTATGTCCTCCGTGGTGGCGGAGGGGACCTACAATTTTACGTGGGTTCCGAACCACAAGAACATAAGAAATTTATGTAAAAACTGCCGGTAAATTGGCAACGATCAATTTTTACGAAACTAAATAATTATCAATTTAAAACTAATTAATTATCGATTTAAAACTAAAGATAGAATCTCTGGATCCAGAGGATCAAGTCATAATAGACTACCCTCCACAAATATGTTACACTCTATATCTATTTATAACGGACATGCAAATATATCAGATCCAAATAATCCAGTCAATTTCATTACGGTATCCATCAAGTCACGGTCCATATCGATTGCGGACCAAGTCAAAATTTACAATCATATACATTACAATATATACACTTACGAGAAAAAGTGTAGGTGTGGCTGTAAAGACTGTACAGTAATGTAGAAATGTGTGTGCACCCATTTTGGGTCTCCCATTTAAAGGTGTTTGTGGGGCAAGTGAAGATCATGAGTTTTTCAATACCTCACAGTACTATGGGGGGCACCGCTCGGCAGAGGAATCTCTTTAAATGGGGTGTGTAAGGACAGAGAGTATCCCCTAACCCAAGACGCTGCCTCCCTATTCCACAACACTTGTGTTGAGCTGTGGGATCTATCCCCAGAAAGCCTTAATTTTACTACCTTAAACTATACCCTTTCTATCAACATATGCGTCTAATCGATTTTTAAACATGTTTATAGACGTGCTACTAATTACTTCTACCGGCAAACTATTCCAGCTATTTACTATTCTATGCGTAAAAAAGTTTTTCGCAACTGCTGTCTCGAACCTTCTACTTGTCAACTTACACCCGTTATTTCTAGTCCTATTATATTGAGATATTTCGAAAAAGCTATCTCTATCTACGTTATCGAACCATTCATAATTTTGAAAACCTGGATTAGATCACCCCTTAACCTCCTACTCTCGAGTGTTGTCAATTTTAACTCCTTAAGCCTATCCTCGTACGACTTTGACCTAAGCGACGGAATCATCTTAGTTGCTCGTCTTTGAACTCTTTCGATTTTGTCTATATCTTTGCGCATATGCGGATTCCAAAATTGGACCGCGTACTCCAAATGGGGTCTAACTAATGATTTATAAAGTGGAACTATAATATCGCGCGATTTGTACTCAAAATTTCGAGCTATAAAACCTAACACTTTGTTCGCCTTATTGACCGCTGCTGTACTTTGTTTCGCTACTTTTAAATCACCCGTGACTATAACTCCTAGATCTTTTTCCTGCTCTACGCTTGTTAAATCTTTCCCTGACATACTATACGCAAAATTACCGTTACGCGAACCTATATGCAAAATTTTGCACTTATCAACGTTAAATCTCATTTGCCATGTGACTGACCAATCAACGATTTTATTCAGATCTTCCTGAATTTTACCTCTATCTTCGTCATTAATCGCCCTACCACCCAGCTTCGTGTCATCCGCAAACTTTGAAACTGTACTGACTAGGCCGACATCTAAATCGTTAATATATATAAGAAAAAGCAAGGGGCCCAATACAGAACCCTGAGGAACGCCACTCGCCACATTAGCCCAACACGACTCCGCTCCATCAACGACCACCCTCTGTTTCCTGCCTCGCAACCACTCTTCTAGCCAATTTATTACTACACCCCTGATTCCATGAGCCTTAGTTTTTTCAATGAGTCTTTTGTGCGGCACGGTGTCGAACGCTTTTTGAAAATCTAAATACACTACATCAACCGCCCGATGTCTATCGTAAACGTCAACCACGCTTTGGAAAAATTCTAAAAGATTAGCTAAGCAAGATTTGTTTCGCCTAAATCCGTGCTGCGTATTTCTAACCAGCTTATGGAATTCTAAGTGTTCGACTATACGATCCCTAATTATTGATTCCAGTAGCTTACCTACAACAGACGTTAAACTGATTGGTCTATAATTTCCCGCCGCACCTTTATCGCCTTTCTTAAAGATAGGTGTTACGTTTGCTAACTTGAAATTATCTGGTACGCACCCCTCAGAAATAGACGCATTAAAAATCTTTGTTAGCGGCACAACAATGCTATCTTTTAATTCTTTTAGTTGTATGGGATATATGGAATCCGGCCCCGGTGGTTTACGCGTTTTCATTTTATCAATATAGCGCGTTACCTCCCCTTCATTAACCACTATATTATCCAAAATATTACAATTATCAAACGGTATTATGTCCGTGACCGTAGGGATATTTGTTACATCTTCTATAGTAAAAACTGACGTAAA
>JAJOZX010000697.1:205000-240000 GCA_023014485.1 Bathynomus jamesi | reverse complement strand
TAAAAGTGTTAGTTAAAACTAACCCTTCAAGAGGACTGCATGGACTGTGGAACAGCTGCGTTTCATAACTGAGCAATATTATGAGCATGGAAGAAGTGTAGTTTCAGCTCAAAGATCTTTCAAGACAAATTTTCAGATGTCAAAATCACCTTCTAAGAAAGTAATCCGTCGGTGTGTCAGAAATTTTTCCCTAACTGGCAGCATTGGAAAAAGAAAACCAACTGGAAGAGTGCGCACAGCAAGGATAGACGAGATCATTAACAGAACTCATGAAATTGTACAGGATAATCCTAACATAAGCATCAGACGTGCTTCTCAGCTGTTAGGAGTTGGATATGGAACAACACACCGTATATTCAAGCAAAATTTAATGCTCTTTCCATATAAAATTCAAACAGTGCAACAACTAAACGATGGAGATTTCGCACGAAGGCGACAATTCTGTCAATCGATCCAACAGAAGGTAAATGACACCACCAATTTTCTAGCAACTTTGATTGTCAGACGAAGCCCATTTTCACTTGAATGGAACTGTAAACAAACAAAATTGTCGTTTCTGGGCAACAGAAAATCCATTGAATATTACCGAAGTCCCGTTGCATAGTCAGCGTGCAACTGTTTGGTGTGGTCTTACTGCATCTCAGATCATAGGGCCGTACTTTTTCGAGGATTCCACCGGAAACACGGTCACTGTAAATGGTGATCGCTACGAAAAAATGTTGACCGATTTCCTTATTCCTAAATTAAGAGATCTTTGTCTAGAAAACCACTGGTTCCAACAAGACGGAGCTACCTGCCATACCACGAGGAACTGCATGGCAGTTTTTCGTCAAACGTTTCCAGGCGAGTTAATCTCAAGATTTGGAGACGTTGAATGGCCCGCAAGGTCTCCGGATTTTTCTCCCTTAGATTATTATCTCTGGGGATATTTAAAGAGTAGGGTCTACAGAAATAACCCAACGACCTTGCAAGAATTGAAGGCCGCCATCACAAATGAGATACAGGCCATACCACCGCACACTCTTGCAAAAGTGATGCAGAACTTACAAGCGAGAACACTGGAATGCTTGGCAACTAATGGAGCACATTTGAAAGGAGTCATTTTTAAAAAATAAATATTTCATAATAAACTTGTAACTCTACTCTTTCGAATGATATATAGTTTTTATGAAAGGAATTAAATATTAAGAATATTTGGCTTTTTTTTATGGGTCCCATTTATCTGGATCACCCAGTATATATGTATTTCTATCCTTAGTATATGAACTGTCATTGTATTAATAATATTTGTCATATGGACTATAGTCTGCCAATAAACCTTTTCATTTTCACTTTCATATACACGTGTATATATGTATATAATGTATATATATATATATATATATATATATATATATATATATATATATATATATATATATATATACACATATATATATATACACATATATATATACACTATATATATATACACATATATATATATATACACATATATATATATATATATATATATATATATATATATATATATATATATATATATTATATATATACACTACCAGTCAAAAGTTTAAGTACACCTACTAATTTCCAAAGTTTTGCTGTTTAGCTCATGACAAACTTCAAATGTAAACTTAACAGGTACTAGAGATGAATTTGCTTACCTGGTTTTCATATGGTATGCTTCAGTGCATCTGCCCTATGCAGTGTGTTGTAACAGAGCTTCTTCAAAATTTGTTAATTTATGTCTAGCATGCAACCTAAAATTAATGCCATTCGCTCTGCACAAAGGTCCAAAAACAGTTTAAACGTCTTTACTACTGGGGTAGTGTGTTTCTTCACGAGTATGTTAATACATGTGTTCAGTTATTAACATGCGCTGCAGGTCTTTACATATAAAATCCTTGCAGAGGAGCTAACTGTATAGTTTAAGGTATATTTGTGTGTTTCAAAAAGCAAAAATGGGTACCAAAGCTCAGTTAACAACAGAAAAAAGACAGTCGATTGTAACTGAGAAATGAGGGCCAATCACTGAGGCAAATTGCAAAAACATTAAAAGTTTCTGTGAATGCAGTTGCTTGTGCCATTAAACGGTACGAAGAAACTGGTCAAAATAAGGACAGAAAAAGGTCAGGGCGACCAAGAACCACAACAGTCTCAGAGGGCAAGTATATCGAGTCACCAGTCTGCGCAACAGACGCCTCACAGCACCTGAAATCAAAGCCCAGCTGAACAACTCAAGAAGTACAACAGTTTCAACATCAACTGTTCAAAGAAGACTAAGAGAGGCAGGATTATAAGGACGAACTGCACCAAAGAAACCAGTGCCGAGACTCCAGAACAAAAAGAAAAGGCTAGCCTGGGCTAAAAAACACCAAAAATGGACTGTTGAGCAGTGGAAATTTGTCCTTTGGACTGACGAATCAAAGTTCTAAGTTTTTGGATCCAAACGCAGAGTATGTGTGCGGCGCAGAGCGGGTGAAAGAATGACACAACAGTGTGCTGTGCCAACGATGAAGCACGTTGGAGAAAGTGTGATAGTCTGGGGATGTTTTGCAGGGGAGCAAGTTGGAGATCTCCACAAAGTCACTGGAATACTGAACCAACGTGGCTATCACAGCATTCTACAGCGCCATGCCATCCCATCTGGACTGCGACTAGTTGGCCAACAGTTCATAATGCAGCAAGACAACTATCCTAAACACACTTTCAAGCTGTGTCAAAATTACCTGAAGCAGAAAGAACGGCAACGTCAGCTCACAGTTATGGAATGGCCAGCACAGTCCCCGGATCTGAACCCCATCGAGCTCGTGTGGGATGAACTGGATCAACGAGTGAAAGCCAAGCAGCCATCCAGTGCTCAGAAGCTCTGGGAACTCTTACAAGAGTGCTGGCAGCAGCTTTCACCAGACTATCTTCTTTCTCTTGTTGAGCGCATGCCTCTAATTTATTCTGCTGTAATTGCTGTCAGAGGAGGCTATTTTGATGAATCTAAAATTTAGACTTTGCTTTTGGTAAATTGTCCTGATTTGTTGTTATTTAAGTTCAAACATTTGTACTTAGGAATTTGTGTCATGATTAACTTAGTTAATAAATAAAAAACTTTAAACAAAATTTGAAATTTATGAATATTTCAGGGTGTACTTAAATTTCTGATTGGTAGTATATATATATATATATATATATATATATATATATATATATATATATATATATATATATATATATATCAAAGGTGGGCAGGACCGAGTTCCAAAAGGACCGAACTCCGGGAACTCGGTCCCTTTTAAGGACCGTGAGCGGGAAAGTCGGTCCTTTTCTCAGTGAGGACCGAAATGAGGAGCGACGGTCCATTTTTAAGCAATTCCGGACGGTACGGTCCGGACGGCCTTTTTTAGTGTGTTTAGTGTATTTGAAGTTCTAAAGAAGATGGATCGTTTCCTCCAGAAGACTCAGAAAGAGACTGAGACTGAACTGAAATTTGTTTCAACATCTGGAGGAGACGAAGAATCTACTGATGTTAGTGCTTCAACTTCAAGTCAAGCAACTGGAGCTCCTAGCGGAAGAACTGAACCCGGCAATCCCTGGCCGTACCTGGACAAATACTTTGAATACCTGGGCCCCAAGGGTGAGCAGAACCTGGAGTACAAGTGCTTGCTGTGTTCATCAAGTTTAACACGCCTATCCCATCCAGTGCCGCCGTGGAGAGGCTCTTCTCTTTGGGGAAGGACGTCCTCAAGCCGAAAAGGTCAGGGCTCAGTGACAGCCATTTTGAAATGCTAGTCTTCTTGAAGGGGAACTCAAACATTTAACTTAATAACTTTTTTTCATCATTTATGTATTGTATTAATTATAATTTACGTTAATAAAATTAAAGATTTCCGGTGTCTTTAATTTCATTTTTATCAAATTTTTCACTTATATTATATATAAGGACCGAGGACCGAGTCGTTCCTAGGTCCTATCTTCAGAAAGGACCGTGACCGGAACCGTCGGTCCAGTTTGAGGCAAGGACCGGGACCGGGACCGTCGGTCCTTTTTGAGGCCCGGGTGCCCACTTTTGATTTTATATATATATATATATATATATATATATATATATATATATATATATATATATATACCCGGTATATAATTTTAGCACTGAAGATGACATATGTCAAAAGCTTTGATTATTAAATGTTTGCATACGTAGTCTTGTTCTTGATTCGACTAAGGTTTCCACCGCAAAAATCACTTGATTCATATATACAGTATATACGCGAACTGCAAACTAAAATAGAATTTTATAACAATGTAAGAGAATGAAATCTCTGGCGAGTTATTAACGTGGTCAATTAACGGTAAAATTATAGGTAATTACTTGGTGTTATTTTCAAAATGACAGTATCGCTAAAAATTTCGTGCTAATCTGAAGTCTGACCTTCTTTTAAAAGTTGTACGGGATAATCGTATACAGATGAAATAAAAATATAAATGAACATAACAGATATCCTAATATATATATATATATATATATATATATATATATATATACGAGAGAATTATGAGGACAAGAGGAAGCCTCAAAGACCTTTCGGTCCACTCGGGGAGATTCCTTTTATTGAATTAGTGCATTTTTTTATTATTGTAGCAGCAGTAGAATTGTGGCTAGAAAAGCATAAGGGTCTTTCCCCTCTTTCCCCGTCAGAGGTAGGTATGGAAAAAGGTTGAAGAAAGTACCTTGAACTTGAATATATACAGGTATATATATAGATATGACCTTGGATATATAATGAAATGATCTGGAGGAGCTTCCACAGCAGAAAAAGAAACATCATGCTAAAGGTATGGAAGAGTTTAGTTCTGCCAATAATTAATTAAGTATTGTTCGGTATTCAAAAACCCATACGGAAATCGAGACATTGCAAACAAAGAAGCTATACAAAGGACCTTTACGTTCAAAACATGAAATGAAAGATTAAGACTACAAAATTACAATCCTTGAAACTCTACTGTTAGTGAAGAAAATGTGAGCGATACGCAGTAATATACATACTGTAGAGCAGTGGTTCTTAACCAGGGGGGCGTCGGTAATTTCCAGGGGGGGCGCGATCCCTTGGGGAAAAACAGGAATTTCTCGAATTGTATTTGTTATTCTCTTAACGAGCATAAAATCTGGGAGAGAATGTTATTTTGATGCAAGGGGGGCGTGGAGGGAAGGACCAATTCCTAGAGGGAGCATGGTAGTAAAAAGGTTAAGAACCACTGCTGTAGAGTATGTAAATTTCTCTAAGGATATGTCTTAAACTTTAGAAATAAAGAAAAAACACCGAAATGAGAGGACAGGTGAACTCTGTACTATCCCAGCTGAGGTAGGAATGAGTCCATGAAAACAAATGTGGAAAATACTGTCAGAATACGAAGTTCAAAACCTTTTACCGTGCTACCAAATGAATTGAGCACACCATCCCAGTAACCTTTAAATATCAATTCTACAGGTTCCTGTGTAAAGTCCCTGACCAGCCATGAGGGCGGGAAAAGAGTAAAAAACAACTCTCCCCGACATTAAATCCCCCAAATGAGGTGAATGCTGCGGAGGTGTTGAACCAAGTCGATCCTTAAGATTTGTTTGAAGCCAACACAAGTAACAAAATTAATGTGTGTTACAACCATTGTGTGAAATCAGACATTTCGCGTAACATCGATGAGTTTCAGGCACTTCAGTTCTGGAGAATTCGATCACACAATTTTCATTCTAACTGGCAATTTTGAACGATTGGCTTTTCGGCTCTAAAGTAGAATTCCATAAAGCGGGAATATCACAAAAAGGAAGAGCATGCAAGACGTGGACGTACGAGAACGTATTTCCTACCTAGCGTCCGTAGCTCAGTGGGTAATACCGTTTCCCTGTAAGCGAAAGTGCTGGTAATAGTAATCCACGAGTTAGTGCAATAGGCCACACTAACTTGGCCTGAGTGCTGCGTCAGTTTCTGGTCATCCTGACGAACTATTATCTGACTCTCTACATAAATAATTTATAGGCTGATGCGCGATGGTGTAGGGTACATATTTTTAAATACAAACTGTATAAAAGGTTTCTCTATACGGAAGACTTTTATAATAAAGAATTTACTAGTTTTTCCAGTGGGTAAAAGTGAGGTTCAGTAAATGCATCCTTCCAATAATGAAGACTTTTGCGAGGAAAATAAAAAATAAAAATCCTCTCCCAGTTTTATCACAAACTTTGGCGTTATGTATACGAAACAACTACAAAAAATGTCTAACCTTTTATTTGTTCGAAAAAGCAGGTTATATTAAACGGAGTTTAAAATTTGTTTTACTTTTTATTACATTTATTAAAAATTCAGTTTTCCAAAAAATATTTCATATTGTTCTTGGCAGTTTGCGACACTGAGGGACGAAAACGCGGCTGTTCAGAGGAAGTTTTGAAATTTTAAAACGCTCCGTTTGCTTAAATGTGATTTCAATTTAAATTAAATAGTTATTATAACAGTTTGCTCACACAGCTCGCTGAAGACACGAAACAGCAAGACAAATAAAATTTTTAATTGAAAGAGCAACCAAATGAGTCATTATTTGTTTATGCAATATTTGTGTGCATACCTGCGCCGCGCCAGTGTATAGACTTACGGTACAGGGTTTGAGCTATATAGGGCACGCTCGCTAATAGTAAATAAATTCTATGCAAGGTCCTCTTTATTTCCCGATCGAACTTGAATTAAACAAACGGCTTATTCTTAAATTTTAAGCATATGTTCACCACCTAAAATCATCAGAATATGTTGAAAAAATTGCTACCCGAGATAATCGAATATCTTTAAAGGCGAAATTTTATGCTCTCAAGTTCCAGAAATACTGGCAAAACGGCACTGACTGTCTTAAGTCTATTATAAAATAAAAAATAGAGTACAGCGTTGCACAGTTCCTACACTCTAAATGGTGCAAGACGTTTGGTTATATGGGATGAATGTCACAAACATGTGAAATGGATATATGGTCATATACATATGAAATGTTTACTCTACATCTTACAACGAACTTAGCTTTCTGAAATGAATAATAGCTATTTCGAAATGTTTACTAGATATTTTAAATATATAAAGGCGTAGAAATTAAACATTTCAATTTTATAACAAGTTAATTTTCTATTCTGTGCGCACAAACGCATGCGTATTGTAGTTAAAAATATTTTGAAATCGGGACTCAGCCAAAAAATACGAGCACCAAATAAACTATCTCTGAAAGAGGAGAAAATATTTACTTCTCTTAACATTCTTGGCGTTTCCTTTTTTCGTGACCTTTCTTAGAAAAATCACATACTCTCTCTTTCCAAAACAGCTTCTGAGAGGTTAGGTGTGCTGTACTGGCTTCGCAGTTTCTTCACCCCCCACTCAGTTGCTGTCTCTGTACAGTGGGTCTTGACCGCCCCTGTATGGAGTATGCTTTTCGTGTATGGGGTGGCGCAACCCACACAGCCGTACTTGATCGGGTGGAATCAAAGTCTTTTTGTCTCATCAATTCCTCGCCTCTTATTGACTTCTCTCTCTCTCTCTCTGCCACAATGTTGCTCCACTCACTCTCTCTTTACTATCCCTATTATAACGGACACTGTTCTTCTGAACTCTCTACTCTAACTGCATGCCTCCTCCTTTAAGGAGAGCACGCAGCACCAGATTTTACACTTTCTCATTCTTTTTCTGTCCAACTCTCTAACGCAAGGGTTAATCGGTATTTTTAACCTTTCATCTATTCAACCGGTGAACTCGGGGACAATCTTCCTCAATCCATCTTTCCCCCTGTCTAAGACCTCCAATCTTTCAAACGCAGAGTGTCTGTGCATCTCAAAACCCTGGACCTTGATTCTCTCCTTCTTCTATGGTGGGGGGGGGGACACTTTACAGGAGTTTGTCCTTGGCCCCTCCTTCCTGCATAAAAAATTATTAATTTATTCCATGTAGGTTTAGCTCTTCTAATTGTATTTCATGCATTTATTCATTTATTAATTTTATTTATTTGGCTAGTCCTTGGCTAGTAAAGTCTTTCAAGATTAAGAACCAGCCTGTGACCCTGAACCTAGCCTTAGACCTAGACCTCTCGATATACAGTAGGCTTATCTTAGATTCAACCTCTAAGTTAGACAGCATGTACTCGAGAAAAGACCAGTACTGATAAATTACAAAGGATTCGGGCTAGAGCAACCAAAATAAATGCAGAACTGAGAAGTAAAACATCTGAGGAAAAGTTAGCTGAACTGGATATGTATTCACTTGAAAAGCGTCGACTAATATGGAAACTAATTCGAGTATTTAAAACTGATGAATGGCTTTGGTAATATAAATTACAGGAAGTTATATGATAAAGATGCAGAGTCAGTTTCGAGAAGAAATGGATATAAATTGAAAATGAAAAGTTTTTAAGAGTAATGGTGTGAAGCAATTCTTTCCATATAATCTTAAATTTATGAGTTATACTGAAATTTAAACACCCTAAACTTTCGTGCATTAAACATTTCATTGTTAGACAACTTATTAAATAAACAACTTATTAAATTAGTCTTTTCAATTGTTTTAAAAAGTGGGACAATTTAGATACTTCAACTGACTTACTGAAATGTCTAATGAATTAGACATTTCAAAGTTCACAAAATTGGGACAATGAAACGTCTACTTCTATTTTGAGTGTATAATAAAGAGTTTGAGGACATTATACCATCATTCTACTTTCTTTAAAATATTTGAACAATATTGAAGTGTAGCACTTTTTAAGAATGTTGCGAGTGCTAAGTTTAAAAAAAAATATTTTAGCATTCACGAATATATTGAAGCAGCTCTCAGTATTTAGTAAATCAACATTTGCAAAGGTGAATAGTTTAATTTTATTCAGCCAGGAAGTAACCGCTTACTATATATTACTATACAGTGTATTCATTATACAGGGTGTACACAAATTATCTTTACAACTTTTCTCTCAAATAAAAATATTAGGAAACGAGGGTACACATACCATTTTTGCGCCATCTGTGAGAGAAAGTAATGACGTTTCACAACCTCACACACATTCAACATGGGCACCATTTGTCACACGTAAAACGTCCAAACGGTATTTCTTATTTTTTCGCTGCGACAGTAACAACCCCCAATTTTCTGGATATGCTAGAGAACTACGTCTATCCACAGTTAGAGGAACTGTAAACTAATGTGTTTTTCCAGCAACATGGCGCACCACCACATTAGAGCTTGTTGGTACGAAATTCCCTTAACATGCATTTCTCAAATCGGTCGACTGGCCGTGGGGGCCCATCTCTTGGCCGGCCAGATCACCAGACATAACACCCTGTGACTTTTTTCTATGGGGTTATGTAAAAGACTGCGTGTACACAACTTCAGTGGCCAACATCGACGATTTAAAGACCAGAATTGCTGCTGCTGTTGCAAGAGTTGACGTTGATGTTGCAGTGTACATGGATGGAGATAGAATACTTGGACGTCTTACCTTGTGACAAATGGTACCCATGTTGAATGTGTTCGAGATTATGTGAAACGTTATTACTTTCTCTCACAGATGGTGCAAAAACGGTATGTGTACCTCGTTTCCTAATAATTTTATTTGAGAGAGAAGTTGTGAAGATAATTTGTGTACACCCTGTATATTTCATTCCTCGTAACTTCCAGCTGTCGAGTGCACCATCAGACGAGAAGATCATTAACCTTCGAGGACCCAGCCTCTCTTTAGCGATTTTGTTCTGGTTAACGACAAACAATTTTATTCAGTCTCTAAAACAGACGTTAAAAGGTTAAAAGGTTATACAAAACCCACAATAAATGCAATTCAACGCGCAGTTAGTTCCTTTGTTGAAACAGCAATCCAATAAATTTACTTCGAAAATAAATATAGTCATTATCTTTATTCACAAAATGAAAGGAGAAATGTTTTGTAAAAAAGTTCGCCGAGAAAAAATATTTCAAAAGCATAAAAAATTACTAACCGGTAATACTGGTTGTTTTATATAAGGTAATGTGCCTACCATCGACCTCTATTTTCTTTTTAATTATACCAAATATTTACCCGTGCCCGCTATCGAGCTCTTGGGCCTGGGCCTGGCATTAACCTCGTGAGTCGATCGTGGGCCCAACATCCATTTTTGAAATTTCACAACTGCATGCGGTACCACGTGGAGCTATATCTACGATCATACGCTTATTATTTACTTAAATACCAACTAAAACTAAAACTGCACATTCTGCTATCTATTTACTACCTATTTGCACCCAAATACAGAGCATAAGTTATACTGGAAATGAAAAAAAATTGAAAAACACCTGGTAAACAATGCACTGACAAAGGCTGGGCGCGCAGTGGGGTATTTCAACTTCGCGCTTCGTTTCCAGTGGTCGGCGCATGCTCACAACTTACCGTTCTATTGAAAAATCATTTATATTTAACCCAAAAAATACAAAAAGATCGATCGCAGGCTAAGGTCGATGGAAGCGCGCTTTAGTTTATATGATATATTCTTTTTGGCGACTAATAAAAAAAAAATTAAAAAAAAAAACCAATCATTAGTTATTACTAATTCGTTATGCTTTTTTTCTCAATTTTAGATTTCTAGGCGGACTTTTTTCAGAAACTGAACGCATCTATTTTCTTTTCTTTTATTTTGAGAAGGGGACTGAGTAATAAACTGAAAGCATATGCAAACACAAAGCAGGAATTACAAGTGAGAATAAGTGGAGAGAAAGAATAGGAATAAAAATGAGACCATCACAGATTAGTTTAAATGAAGAATAAAAGTTAGAGAAGTAAAGAAACAAAGAATAACATCAAATAACTTCACAGAAACAAAGATGAAATACGAGGCGTGTTCAAAAAGTTCCCGAACTGGTTATGCTCCGCGCGCATCACATAACGCACATGCGCGCCATGTGGTGCATGTTGTAGTATGACTCAGTCTGTGTCCAAAGACGTTACCGCTTGTTGATATCGTATTTCGTTCTCTCGATATTTACTGTTTTATGAAGTCGTTTTGTGCGTTTTGTGCATTTGAATAATGGCTACTGTTGAAGAATAACGTGTGTGCATAAAATTTTGCGTTAAGCTGGGCAAGACTGCTTTTGAAACCCATGTCATGCTGAACACAGCATTTGGCAATGACGCCTTAAGTCGGACAACCACTTTTGAATGGCACAAGTGCTTTAAGGAAGGCCGAACGTCGACGGCGGATGATGCAAGGGTAGGACGACCTTCCACTTCAAGAACTAATAACGCTGTTGCTTGTGTTCGTGAAATGATTCGAGGGAACCGTAGACTGGCAGTCAGGGAAGTCGCAGACGTAATGGACATTTCAATAGCAGAGCTGGGCAATTGCGGCATATTTTGCGGTACTGCGGTACTACCGCAAACCGCAAACCGGTACCGCATAACGCAGTACCGCAAAGGATAGCTGAAAATACCGCAGTACCGCTACCGCATTCAAATTTCCGCGTACCGGTTTGGTAGTTTGGTAGTACCGCAGTACCGCAAAATATGCCGCAATTGCCCAGCTCTGTAAGAATCGATAGGATCATGCCACACGATACTCAGAGAGAATTTGGGGATGCGTCGTGTGTCAGCCAAATTTGTGCCACGACTCTTGACTGCCGAGCAGAAAGAGCAACGTGTTGTTGTGTCTCAAGACCTCCTTCAACATGCCAATCTTGCTGATAATTTTCTCAAGCATCGTTGCGGGTGATGAGACGTGGGTGTACGGGTATGACGTTGAAACAAAACGGCAGTCATCGCAATGGAAGTGCGCGAAGTCCTCGGGACCGAAAAAAGCACGGCAAGTCCGATCGAATGTGAAGGCAATGCTGGTCGCTTTTTTCGTACTACGGACTCGTTCATTACGAATTCATTCTTAGAGGTCAAACAGTTGACCAACAATTTTATTTGGAAATACTGAAGCGCGTGCGAAATGCAGTAAGAAGTAAACGGCCTGAAAGTTGGAACGTAGGAACGTGGATGTTGCACCATGACAATGCGCCCGCACACATAGCGTTGTCAATTCGGTAGTACCTGGCGAAGCACAACGTCGTAGTCGTTCCCCAGCCCCGTATTCTCCAGATCTGTTCCCGGCAGACTTTTTTCATTTCCCCAAACTTAAATGTGCATTGAAAGGTCGAAGATTTCAAAGTGTAGAAGAAATTATTCAAAAGGCAACAAACGAACTGAAGGCGGTCAGGAATACGGCCTACCACGAATGCTTTCAAAAGTGGAAACGCCGTTGGGAGCGATGTATAGCTGCACAAGGAGGTTACTTTGAAAGGGACAACCTCAATTAGATCGTAAGTGTTACCAGAAAAATTTTGTGGGATCAGTCCGGGAACGTTTTGAACACACCTCGTATGCAAATAAAATTTTAGTGACAAAGTGACAAAATAGGAAGAACATTTTTTGAGAGTATTGTTGAGTTTATATTTCAGCTCATTCCGGAAAATTGAATGAAATAAATTCCAAAGTACTCGGAAGGATGTGGGACTCCAATTTCATTTCACAATTACATTATGAAACAGTCTCTCTCAAACTTCTCAGGTCAGCGTCAGTAGTGAAGTTGGTTTCATGCAAAAGCCTCGAAAACTTTTTTTACGCACAAATTCATATACATAGAGTATATGCAAATAACTAAACAGCAGACCAAAAGGACCAAGTTTTTTTATTCACAAAACGATGGTTTCTCGTACGTGATACCATTACTTTTCACTCAATGTCATTTTCATTCCCATTCGTGGTCCGCAATTGAGAATGCGCAAAGTCAGAAATCCATATTTGACAAGAGTTTCTTCATTTGAGGTAGAATGTAATTCATTCGCATTCGCGGTGAAGGCATCAAATGAGAAAGTTTAAGTTCGGTTAAATCAGGAAATATTAGCCAAGCATTAGCCTAACCTAATCTAACGTGGACCAAAGTGGGAAAGCCGTCGATGAGAATGAGTATGTCAAGAAGTGGAAATACAGTAGATCGATTTGAAAATTTCCCCATTTGAGAGTTTTACTCGCAGTTTTCTCTTTGGCTGCGGAATGAAACGGGAATCACATTGAAGGGGAAGATACCCTATCTTCTGTGATCAGTAAACACACTGATAAAGCACTATAACTGACTACCAGGAAACACATTCAGAATATGCTAAATCCAACTGTAAATGTTTGTTTCCCTGATTTCACCAAATATTATTCATTTATTTATTCAAAGTTATACCTTTTATCTATGATGCATTTACTGAGCCGTGTAATTACGTAAATTCACGCAACATTCAATAAATGTTTATATAAATGTTTTCCATAAATAAAGGGAAGTTTTCTTCCTAAAATATAAGTGTATTATCCAATAAATACTCCAGCGCTGTATTTTTCCTATTATAAATACTAATATCTAAAAATTATTTATAAGGCCGTAAAAAATATGGAAAAATTCTAAATAAAAATTGGATTTTTATATAAGAGCGTGAATGCTGAATCAATAACATTTAAGTTTAGGCGAATAGGAAGTAAACAAATTCATTAATGCCTTTAAAAATTGTGTGTGTGTGTGTGTGTGTGTGTTCTTTCTCTCTCTCTCTCTCTCTGGCGCGAGAGTGTTACAAGAAGAAGTACCTCAAAAAGCCTTGCGGCTCATACCGAGGAGGTACCAACGGCAACGGGTGCCAGGGAAAAATTCATACACCTTCAAATAGTGTGGAAGATTCGGTCTAACCTTTTCTTAAACTGATCCACAGAGGAACTGTTCACAACTTCTGAAGGTAGCCTGTTCCACGTGTCACAGATCTTATAGGTGCTCATACCGAGGAGGTACCAACAGCAACGGGTGCCAGGGAAAAATTCATACACCTTCAAATAGTGTGGAAGATTCGGTCTAACCTTTTCTTAAACTGATCCACAGAGGAACTGTTCACAACTTCTGAAGGTAGCCTGTTCCACGTGTCACAGATCTTATAGGTAAAGTAATTCCCACACACACTAGTGCTAAACCGTTTCAAATCCAACTCCCAACCATTATTGCGAGTTGGGTTATCGTTTAAAGTAAACGTGCTTCTAAATCGACATTGTTGAACCCGTGTAAGAACTTGAAAACCTCGATCAGTTGACCGCGCAGCCTCCGAGTTTCCAGCGAAAACAAATTCAGGGTGCGTAACCGTCGATTGTAGCCCATAAGCCTAATGGAGGGGATTAACTTTGTGGACCTCGCCTGCACTCGCTCCAGCCTCTCAATATCTTTCCTGAGGGTGGGCGACCAGAACTGCACAGCATACTCCAGGTGCGGCCGAACCAGAGAATTGTACAGAGAGAGCACAATCTCCTTGTTCCGAAATCGAAATTGCCTCCTCATATAACCCAACAACTTCTGGGCTTTGTTTTCCACCTCTACGCACTGTTTGGTAAACTTAAGGTCGCTGCTAATTAGCACACCCAAGTCCTTTTGAAGAAAGAAAAGAGAGAGAGAGAAGAAAGAAAAGAAAGAAGAAAGAAAAGAGAGAGAGAGAAGAAAGAAAAGAAAGAAGAAAGAAAAGAGAGAGAGAGAAGAAAGAAGAAAGAAAAGAGAAGAAAGAAGAAAGAAAAGAGAGAAAGAAGAAAGAAAAGAAGAGAGAAGAAAAGAAAAGAGAGAAGAAAAAAAGAGAGGAAAGAAAAAAGAAAAGAGAAGAAAAAGAAAAAAAGAAAAGAGAGAAGAAAGAAAGAAAAGAGAGAGAGAGAAGAAAGAAAAGAGAGAAGAGAAGAAAGAAAAGAGAGAGAGAAAGAAAGAAAAGAGAGAGAGAGAAGAAAGAAAAGAGAGAGAGAGAAGAAAGAAAAGAGAGAGAGAGAAGAAAGAAAAGAGAGAGAGAGAAGAAAGAGAGAGAGAGAAGAAAGAAAAGAGAGAGAGAGAAGAAAGAAAAGAGAGAGAGAAGAAAGAAAAGAGAGAGAGAGAAAAGAAAAAGAGAGAGAGAGAAGAAAGAAAAGAGAGAGAAGAAAGAAAGAGAGAGAGAGAAGAAAGAAAAGAGAGAGAGAAGAAGAAAAGAAGAGAGAAGAAAGAAAAGAGAGAGAGAGAAGAAAGAAAAGAGAGAGAGAGAAGAAAGAAAAGAGAGAGAGAGAAGAAAGAAAAGAGAAGAGAGAAGAAAAGAAAAGAGAAGAAAGAAAAAGAAGAAAAAGAAAAAAGAGGAAAAAAAGGAAGAAAAAAGAAAAAAGAGGAAAAAGAAAAAAAAGAGAAAAAAGAAAAAGAGAGAGAGAGAGAGAGAGAGAGAGAGAGAGAGAGAGAGAGAGAGAGAGGGGGGGGGGAAGGTTTATGATTATCAATTTTTCATTCTAAATTTTTGTTTCGTAAGAGAATAAAAAGACTGACGGATTATTTAATGTGCAATTCCGAATTGTTTCGATAGTTTTGCTTGCCATTTATTTATACGGAATAGAGTACAGAAACAGATTATAACGCGACTGGGAAAGGCCTTTAAGTTCCACTCTGCTGATATAAGCACATGAGCGAGGTCGAATATGTATGATGATGATGATAATATCTGTGGTTATTTAGCCTCCCTCGTAACAGTAACAGCTGGACTATTCATTAAAATATGTTGATACGATGGCAACAAGGTTAATTAGTTATGACAGTGGTTTTCAAACTGTGTTCCGCGGAATCCTGGGGTTTCACGAAGGCTTAACAAGGGTTCCGTGACACGTTTTCTAATCAGTCTAATCAGGTCTTAATATTTATACATAATTTTACCTTGTGGCTTTTTGTTAAATAATATTTTATATTCTTATTCTGACTTGAAATGGCACCATCGTGGATTTGGGATCACTAAATATTTTTCGCTAAAATTAAAAGCTGCGAAGTATATGTAAATAAATTTTCGCTACTCGGCTACTGCAAAAGTGTAATTTGACAGATTTTAATTTTATGATTTTATAAAAGACTGGTTCTATAAGTACTGTTTTTAAATAAATATCATATAAATTCTGTCATAGTATTTAAAATTTGTCATTATATACGACAAATTTTAATATATGTATTTCACTCATGAGAATTTGACTAATTAATTTTGAGCAATATGTTTTCACTAAAATTAAAATTTTCTAAAGTTGCCAGTTGATTTGATGTGCACTTGTTTCGTAATTAATTGTGAACCAATCGGTATAACTACAGCCGTTAGCGTGGTGCACTGTCAAGTTAATTTCTGATAGGCTTTATTTACTTAAGTGTTTTCAGTGTAAAAATTTGTTCATCACTAAAATCTGTAACCGACTTTTCTAGCATAATTTTGGTAAAATCGAAAAGTGGTTGAAATGCTATAGGCCTACTTTAAAAGAAAAACATCTGGAAGTGAAAACAAACGAACGGAATCGCCTACTGAAAATGAAAGTGAAATAGGCCTACACATGTTAATGGAGAGGATAAAGTACAATCATCTTCATCTTCAATGGTGAGAGAAACTGAAGCTAGTAAAACAATTATGAAATCTAAAAAAACGTAAGTTTGACAGTAGCTATATAAACTTTGGATTTATGCCCTATTGGAAATTTAAACGAACCTGACGGCCAATGTGTTGAATGTAATCAAGTATTAGCAAACAGTAGCTTGAATCCTGCAAAGTTAAAGCGGCATTTGGAAACTAAGCATCCACATTTAAAGGAAAAACACAGTGATTATTTCAAAAGGAAGCGAGACGAATTACAAAACCCAGTTAGCACACTCAAATCATTTGCTTACTCAGACAATAAAAATGCACTTGAAGCCTCATATCGTGTCAGCTATAGCATTGCTAGGGCCGGCGAAGCGCACACAACTGCAGAATCATTAGTAAAGGGGTGTGTGGAGGATATAGTCACATGTATGTTGGGTGAAAAATACAGTAAACTTACAGAAACTGTTCTTTTTGTCAGACAACATAGTCTCTCGTCGCATTCTGCACAAACGTATGTACAGACGGCGCAAAGGCGATGACAGGTAAAATTAAGGGTGTACTAGCTCTCATAAAAAATGTTGCACCTGATGTGGAAGGTAGACATTGGTCTTCATCGAGAAGCTTTAGCGGTGAAAGGGATGCCAGAAGAACTGAAAACTGTCTGGATGAAGTGGTTAAGGTTGTTAATTTCATTAACGCCAGGCCTCTTAATGCTCGACTGTTTTCTGTTTTGTGCTAGGAAATGGGTTCGACACATACTGCCCTATTATTACATACTGAGGTGCGTTGGTTGTCTCGAGGCAAAATACTTTCACGTGTCTATGAATTGCGAGATGAGATTCGACTATTTCTGCTGGACCATCAGTTTTCTGTCTTCTAAATTCAATAATGAAGATTGGCTTAAGAAGCTAGCCTATCTTCTTGACATTTTTTAAATTAAATGAACTGAACCTATCATTACAAGGTCCCAACATCCACATTTTGATTGTTGATGACAAAATTGAATCATTTCTTCGAAAAGTTGAACTTGGGATTGATTGCTCAAGGGAAAGCAGCATTGAATGCTTTGCAAATCTACATACATTTTTGGATAAGAATGACCTCACATTTGACGAAACCATGAAAGTTTGTATAATTCAACACTTGCAACAATTGCGAAATTCATTAAGAAAGTATTTTCCAAAGTCGCAAGATCCACTCACTTGGCTGCGCAACTCATTTATTGATTCGAATATTTTGAAACAACAAAATCTCCCAATAATGAAAAAGAGCAGCTAATTGATATTTCAACTGATCTGACACTCAAAACTTTTGATAAGGATTCTTTGTTGTCTTTCTGGATAAAGCTTTTAAATCAGTATCCCGATCTTACAAAACGAGCATTGAAGAATCTCCTCCCCTTTGTATCAACTTATATGTATGAGGCTGGATTTTCTCGATATATAGCGACCAAAAATAAGTATAGTAATAAGTTAGATGCAGCAGCGGATATGCGCCTACAACTGACCAACATCAAACCAAATTTCCAACAACTCTGCTGCACTAAACAAGCCCATAAATCACATTAAGGTACGCCAGTAAGGTATGTAAGTTTTGTTGCTCAATAAATATTTTACAGCTCTAAGTCATATATATATATATATATATATATCCGCGAAATAAAAAAGTCTGTAAGGGTTCCGACAGTTAGTAAAGTTTGGGAACCACTGAGTTAGAACCACAAACTTGAACAGCGTTCAGGCTAACTAATGCGGCCCATTGCGCTAACTCTTGGATTATTATTACCAATATCATGGGGGTTCGAACCATCGTCACCTCGCTTACAGGGAAACAGTGTTACCTATTGAGCCACGGACGCTGGTGGCAATAAGGTTAAGCTAGGTTATTTAATCTTTGTTATTGATTTTCCTCAAACAGAATATATATATATATATATATACACACACAAACTCAGAATAGAGGTTCTGAATGTAGTGGGACTAGGCTTGCTTTAAACCCTAGATCCATGTCCCAAAGCTGGATCCTGTCTGCTTTGCAGATAGCTGGTGAGGGAAGCTATATTTATGGGACCTCTTTGCGAGAGACCCGTTGCCCACGTCGGGCTAGCATCATGAAAAAGAAAAACTATGGTATTTGTCATTTACCATTACTTATTCGGACTATAGTGGATTTAATTTTCCCAGAAGAGTTCCTTGTTCCATGCACGGTCTGTGTTTAACATATATATATATATATTATATATATATATATATATATATATATATATATATATGTGTGTGTGTGTGTGTGTGTGTGTGTGTAAGCCACAAACTGAAAAAATTACTTAAGTAAACAAACGGAAAATTATTTTGATTGCGTTGAGTTCATTTTATATATTTATTTCTTCATTCTTTTAGCCTTAATTGTCCTTATTCATTTAATTATTACCCTAAACCAGTGGTGGCGAACCTATGGCATGCGTGCCCACTTGGGCACGAGATAAAATTTGCGTGGCACGCCTAAGTATAGAAATTGTTATCCAAAAAATGATTATAAAATAATACACCTAATGTTTATAATATGATGTAATATACAGGGTGTACATAAAGTCAGGATCTATTTTTGTGAAGCACTTGGAAATTATATGGAATTCAATCATAAAATGATAATTATTTAATAAATGTTACCACTTTAAGAGAAGGATTCGACGTGACGCCCATCAGTATCCCTGCACAGCTCAAATCGTTCCGCAGCATTTCTAAACACATTCTGGAGCATTTGCGGGGTTATGTTATCTGCAGCAGTTCGTATACGTAAGTTTTCAAGACTCGTAATCTTCGTCTGATAGACGTGCGATTTGATAAAGCCCCATGCAAAGAAATCTAAAGGGGTGAAATCTGGTGATCTCGCTGGCCAAGGTCTGTTGCTTCCGCGTCCGATCCAGCGATTTGGAAAACGTCCATTTAGATAATCTTGAACAATTTTGGCATAGTGACAAGGAGCACCATCATGTTGATAGACGACGGTACTAACAATCCTATCCCCGTCGTCTATCAACATGATGGTGCTCCTTGTCACTATGCCAAAATTGTTCAGGATTATCTAAATGGACGTTTTCCAAATCGCTGGATCGGACGCGGAAGCAACAGACCTTGTGTTGCGAGATGACCAGATTTAACCCCTTTAGATTTCTTTGCATGGGGCTTTATCGAGTCGCACGTCTATCAGACGAAGATTACGAGTCTTGAAAACTTACGTACACGTATACGAACTGCTGCAGATAACATAACCCCGCAAATGCTCCAGAATGTGTTTAGAAATGCCGCGGAACGATTTGAGCTGTGCAGGGATACTGATGGGCGTCACGTCGAATCCTACTCTTAATTATTTAATAAATGTTACCACTTTATCATTTTATGATTGAATTCCATATAATTTCCAAGTGCTTCACAAAAATAGATCCTGACTTTATGTACACCCTGTATATAAACTTTGGTGGGCACGCGAATTTTTTTTTTTTTTAATGGTTTACATGTTTTTTTTTTTGCACGCGACTGTAAAAACGTTCGCCACCCCTGCCCTAAACACTGCATATTCAAAAGGGCAGATTAGGATAAAATAAGCAGTCATGTACGTAGATGAGCTGCGTAAAGGAACTGAACATAGACAATGAAAAACTGCTTTTGGGATAAATTTACAATATTTATTCAAGAAATTGAATTTGACAAGATAAATTGGAAAGTGAAAAGGCAATAAGTGGGAAAGTAGGACTTAGTGTGACTCGAACCCGCTTCACGTGTCGGATCGACAAGACCATAACATCGACACTTGAAAAAACTAACTTAACCTAAATGAATTTACTTCAATATACTCGTCGACAGAATGTCAAGTCGATCAGATGTAATCTCGGCGTGGTTTCAAAGTCAGCGCTCCTACCGATCATGCCAACCAACCAGACCCCACCCCACTCCAACCCACCTCTGAAAAACGTGTACGTTCAAGCGAGGCTCATAATTATTCTATTTGACGATGCTCCCTTCAACTCCCTTGGTTTTATAGAGCATATAAATGCGGTTTAAGTGCAATAAAACGCACTAATTTAGGTGCGGTTATTATATTTAAAACGCATTCATAGATAAGAGAAGACACTAAAAATGTGTTTTAATAAAATGAGTCAAAATAAAAGCACTAAAAGAATTATAAATAAAACGGGACAACGTTTTGAGTTTTCCACTGAAGTTACGGCGATGCGAATAAATTCAGCGGATATTTTTTTAGTTGGCACTGAGAAAGTGTCACTGCTTGCTCAGGCGAAATGGTGCCCAAATTAAAAAAAAAAAAATTTTAGTACTTCTATTTTGACTAAGGAAACTCAGTGAAAATAACTTGAAAAGAACGCAAGCCGCCTTCACACCGAAGCTGCCGAGTTTTGAAAAGTGTATAAAAACCGGAGATTCAGACATCAGATAAAATTAGGATACATTTCACGATTTGCAGAGAGATGTTAAAAAGGAAAATAATAGTTAATGAATCAAATCAAATGATAAAAACTATTTACGAGCTCACAAATGAATAAGCAACTACTTAAATGAAAGCAGAGTGCGCTTTCAAATGGCCAACTCCTCCTTCCTTAAGCCGGGACGCTGGCCGAGCGGTACGAGGTTTCCTTCCCCCAGGGTTAAAGAGACCAAAGCGTTGACTGAGCTGTTTAGCCCTATGGGATTAATGAAAACAACCTCAAAATTCACGATTGTTACAAAAGTAGGAGGTAAAGTGGAAACAAAACTAAAAAAAAGAGCCACTTTAAGTAAAAATTAGGCAAGTCGGTAGATTAGATCCGAGTAATAGTTGGGCGGGGTGACAGTCTACTACATCAGATAATGTAGCAACTGCTTCGGATCTCACGTAAAGCTGTAGGTCCCCTCGTCACATGATCTTTGCCGTTACGAACACCATCATCATGCTATCCTTCCTCTGATGCTCCGAAAAATGACGAAAGGGATTTACAATCATCAAAACAATGTATTCTAGTTCAATAGAGTATGGTGAAATGTAAATATTGGCGTCCCTTGAACGAACCTTTTTCGGGGAGGTTCTGGATGGCGTGATCGATAGGAACAATAACTCTGAAGCCACGCGACGCGGGTTCGAGTACCACTAATTCCTAGTTTCCCACTTCAATGCCTTTTCCCTTTACATCACATTAAGTGCAGATATTGCATTTAAAAACTCAGGTAAATCTCTGTGAGTGCTCCATTTTTCAATATTAAACATACACTCATAAAACATATACCATTTGAAAGCTCACATTTTTCTGTGTCTAAAAATGTAGTAATCCAAAAGTATCAATAGCAAATAAAAAGTAACTAGGTTTAAATATAAAACCCTATACCGATCAATTTGTGATGCGTGGTCTTTACGGGGGCTCCGCCCCCGTACCCCCGAGACCTAAATTATACGAATGATAATGTAATAACATATTCATGTTAGGTTAGGTTAGCGTAACAATTACCAAAAATACCATCTTACAACACAGACTGAAGATTTATAACTTAGCCAACCTTTATAATGTAGTTAATGACGTCACGCGTCAAACAATTAATTAAATCATTACTTTTTATTTGCTATTGATACTTTTGAATTACTACATTTTTAGAATCAGAAAAATGTGAGCTTTCAAATGGTATATGTTTTATGAGTATGTTTAATATTGAAAAATGAAGCGCTCCTAGAGATTATCCAAAACTCATTTGAAACATAATTTATTGTCTTTGCACAAAAGGCACATCGGGTACTGGGTTTCATTCCGAGAAACTTTTAATATACACTATAACTCAGTTTTATGCTAAATTTGGGTATTTCATTTGTTTCTCCCTCACCGCGTACGCAGTCAGTACAAATTTGGTTTCCCAAAACTCGTTAAAGATATAAATTACGTTCGAAAGCACTCAGAGAAGAGTAGTAAATTAAATTAATACCGAAATTGATAAACTTAAAGCGTTAATCTCTTGCTCATAAAAAAACGAAGAACGAGAGGCGACAGGATTGAAGTCTTTTAAGGACTAAACTACGTTAAAAGACTGATGTGGAGAGTTTTTTTTAAATACAAGGTGGGCAAAAAGTCCCTTTGCATGAAAAACAAGGGCAACATACAGATATGCTAATTTCACTGCAAAGGGACTTTGTGGCCATTCTGTAGTGACAAAGGTATAAGCGAAAGTGATGGAAAGAAAGTAGATCAGCACCGACGTTGAAAAATATTTATTTGCCGTTAGAGTTGGAGGAGAGTGAAATTAACTGTCAGCTCGTTAACGTTATTTCTGGCGGCGCAGTAAATGCGCTTAAAATTAATTTCAGAAAAGTATTATCATGAACTGAAGGTAGTAGTAAAGACCTACATATTTAGTCATGAATTATTTAAAGTATCCTTCGCATCTAAAAGTTAAAATGTTGCAGAATGAAACTTTTAATTTTAACTAAAAGCAAGTTCTTTATAATTTACAAAGCCAACTTTTATATATTAAATTAATTAAATAAGGACCAAGGTTTATAATCTGACCTTTCCATCAGCTAAAGTTTTAATTTTAATTGAACAAAAAAGTTAAAAAGAGTAAGTAACCTATTGTCGAAAACGAACTAAGAAATCTAAATCCATATTATATTATTATTACTAACAGAGACCGCAAAATATTTGCGGTCACATTAGTATCTTTATTGCAAAACTGCTTCTTGAAATATAGGATTTCTAGTTATTCTTTCACCAAAGACTTCAAAAGAATCAAAACTTCTCTCTATAAAAAAACTAGATAAAGCTGTCCATGTGTAAAAACAGGCTTAGGAATATAAATACAAAACATCTGTGGTGGAATTAGTACCTTTATTAAAGGCAGTCCGAGAACAATGCAGCAGAATTATCAAGACGATATGGCAATTGTAAAAAAAAAAATTGGGAAGCCGGATCTATTTATTACATTTTACTCGTAATTCAAGATGGACTGAAAGCACTGAAGCTTTTCAAAGACCAAACATAGCCCAGATATTGTTGCAAGCGTTTTTCACATAAAACGAAAAAAGCTGCTTCACGATTTAACAATAAACTTAGGTTAGGTTACGTTGGTAATTTTCTTGTTCTTGTACGGGAATGCACTTGGTTTCTCGAGAATATGTTTTATTGTTTTATTTATTATTAACCAAACATTTTTTCTTCTATGAGCTTTTTTCCATCTGGTTTCGTTTAAAAGTTGCGCATGCGCGAACAACCCAGTAAACATTCTTCACTATATTCCGCCTAAACAGACCACAAGGAACATTTTTTCTTCCGTGAATGTTTTCTCTATCTGGCTTTGTTTAAAAATTGTGCACGAACGTACGCGTGTACAAACGAAAAAATAAATATCCTTAGAATCCTGCCAGAAGAGAGACCTTTCCAACGGTGTAAGGCCGAGTGCCCTACGTTGAGTGGTTTCTGAGAAAAACCCCGAACAGACAGAAGGACAGAAACTGAGTATTATTATTATAGATTACTAGTACAGTTCCCGCCGCTTCGCTGACGGTTAGACAGGCTAAACTACAAAAAAAGAACCCAGCCGTGAAAATTTTGAGCTTCACATTGTGTCAACATTTCTGAATCTGGTATCTCCCAAAATCTCCTCACCCCCATTCATACAACTTGGGGGCTAAACCCCCTCCCCCATTACCCCCACCCCCCCCATTACCCCACCCATCCCCCATTGCTAAACTACAGAAAAGAACACAATCATGAAAATCTTGAGCTTCACATTTCCGCCCGTAATACAATTTCTAATTTTTTTTTCTATTTTTTCACAATTTCTGAAAGTGTGACGGACAGACGGACAGCTCTCTTATTATACAGGGTGTCCCAGAATTAACTATCTATTTCAATGAAATCGGACAAATTTTTTAAAAACACACTTTTATTTATGTTTATCATGTTTAATATGTGTTAAAAAAGTATTAATTTCTAAATTTTTTCATAATTTTATTTTCATAATTTTTTCATTATCTGGTCCAATGAAAGACCGTCTGAAGTCATAGAATGGCAAAGAGACTCTCCAAAAGTTAACGTGTGGCTTGGAATGACAAATCCAAAATTATTGCCCATTCTTCTTTGCGGAAGCAACTGTAACAGGTACCGTCTACCTTGATATGCTTCAGCAGTTTCTCGAACCACAGCTTCTTGATGATGGCATTCTTGATAATGTTGTGTTTCAACAAGAAGCATTGATCTTTTGGCGATAAACCTTTGTTTTTATGAAACCCATGCAAAGAAATCCAGGGGTGTCAAATCCGGAGAACGCGGAGGCCAAGGTCGAGGTCCTCCACGTCCAATCCACCGATTCGGAAGGCGTCTGTTGAGATATTCTCGAACAATTAGAGCATAATGACATGGTGCTCCATCTTGTTGAAACACAACATTATCAAGAATGCCATCATCAAGAAGCTGTGGTTCGAGAAACTGCTGAAGCATATCAAGGTAGACGGTACCTGTTACAGTTGCCTCCGCAAAGAAGAATGGGCCATAAATTTTGGATTTGGTCATTCCAAGCCACACGTTAACTTTTGGAGAGTCTCTTTGCCATTCTATGACTTCAAACGGTCTTTCATTGGACCAGATAATGAAAAAATTATGAAAATAAAATTATGAAAAAAATTTAGAAATTTATACATTTTTAACACATATTAAACATGATAAACATAAATAAAAGTGTGTTTTAAAAAATTTGTCCGATTTCATTGAAATAGATAGTTAATTCTGGGACACCCTGTAGTATAGATTATTTAGTCTAGGGAAAAAGCGCTTTGTTATAACTTGGATGAAAACTGCAGGAACAATTTGTTACTGGTAGAGTGCACGTAGGCACAAATATGCACGTAGGCACAAATATGCACGTAGGCAAAATACACAAAACATGAACTGCGTATTTACATATACAGGGTACTCCACATTTGGTACTGTTCTATAACAAAAATGTTAGATGAATTTAGGAACATTCTGTATATATAACTTACCTTCAGGAGATGATGTAGGAGGGAGTTAAAGCAGGAATGAAGGTGCGTGTCTGTTCTCCTCCCGTAAAAATCGATTAGGTGTTGCGTATGGCTGAGGAGGCCCATCACGATGTATCCGAAACATTCGGGGCTGGAACAAAGCGACTTCAGGAGGTCCAACGACCGCTCAGCCTCACATGTCGCGGGTTTTCCTGCAAACGGAGAAACAGAGAAGCAGTTAGTTGTACTTTACACGCAGTGAAACGAGTTTTAATACCATTCGGAGGAAAGTATGCCTAACGGCCAATTTGCAGGCTCTCTCCTAACACGCGAAAGACCATGTATTGAATTGTATACCGGTTCAAGGCTGCATTCTGTGAACATAAATCACACCTATCGTGGGAGTTAACTTAAAAATGAAAGTTTAGATTAAACAAGATTATATTTACTCGCAATTAATTATTTTCAAATTTCTCACGCGATGTCAAGCCCAATTCCACGTAAATATAATCTTATATGGGTTTAATTTAAACCAAATTTAGGATCTTTTAAACTATTCCCCCCCCCCCCCCCAACTTCAGAGAGGGGGAGATAATTTAACAGGTTTTACTCGTCTTATTTACATAATAGAATTTTTAAGATATGTATATAAGATACATTATCTTGAAAATTCTACTATATTCTATCATATTTCCGGTTTATCGAGAACCTTATTTATATAGGATAAAATTTGAATGCCCGGTTAGGTCAATTGTATGCCCTTGACGATTGGTTAGGTTTAGTTGCGATATTTTCGTTAGTTTTAACGAAAATATCACGACTAAGCCTAACCAATCATCAAGGGCGTACAGTTGACCTAACCGGGCATTCAATGTACCTAACCGGGTATTCAGTTGACCTAACCGGGCATTCAGTTATTTTTGCTACCCTTCGTGCGGGTAGCAAAAATATCCCGCGTTTTGAATCTTTTCCAAATGGACGACCCCACAGGATTTAGCTGAAAATTTGTATACTAATAATTTTTTATATTCTAATAACGAAAATGACATTATTTTCCTGGAGAAATATGCGCAACATACGAAAACAATTGCATTTATATGCGCACTAGTTTGCATGGCGCAAGACCGTTATCTAGTTTACACCGCTCATGACGCCCAGATACAAGGTTGCTGTGTGGCCCCGGGTCAACTGAATGCCCGTTAGGTCAACTGTAGGATCACTAACATATTGCTTCCCAGTGTAGATCACTTTAACATATTGCTTCCCAATATTTAGGATAGGAGTACGATAAAAAATATTCGCTTTAATAAAGTAAAGGCATAAAAAGTAAATCATAACATGTTAAAATATTAGATTGAAAGTAAATTTATTAGAATTGTTGCGCTATATGGTCACACAAAGTAAAAAATGGATTTCGGAAGAATCGGTCACGCCACATCATTTGCCACAAGTACGAGTTGAGTAGCTCCTTTTTGCATCCTTTCATTTTCTTTATATGTTTAATGTAGGTTAACTGAATGCCCGGTTAGGTAAACTGAATGCCCGGTTAGGTCAACTGTACGCCCTTGACGATTGGTTAGGTTAAGTTAACCTAACTTAACCAAACCAATCATCAACGGCGTACAGTTGACCTAACCGGGCATTCAGTTGACCTACAATAAATATATAAAGAATGCCCGGTTAGGGCATTTATAGCTTTGTTTACGGTCAGTAGGTTATCTCCTAGATTACCAACCTCTTTTTAACCAACCAACCTTTCTCTTTTCAACATATTGCTTCCCAGTGTTAATCACTTTAACATATTGCTTCCCAGTGTTAATCACTTTAACATATTGCTTCCCGAATGCTTTGGGAAGCAATATGTTAAAGTGATCCCAACTGTACGCCCTTGACGATTAGTTAGATTAAGTAGTGATATTTTCATTAAAACTAACGAAAAATATTATGACAACCTAACCAATCGTCAAGGGCGTACAGTTGACCTAACTGGGCATTCAACTGACCTAACCAGGCATTCAACTGATATAACCGGGCATTCAACTGATCGGGGTTAACTCGCAAGTAGATAGATCACAGCACTGCATTATCATATGCTCACACTACAACAATAATATTCAGACTAAACTAGGTTTAAACAGGCAACAAATAAACATTAATAACAACAAAAATTACTGTTTATGCGAGTTCGTATGGAGAAAAGGGTATGCAAATGAAGATTTATTTATTAAAATATTATTAAATATTGCAAATTTTAATAAATAAAGGATATTATCTGCGTTTTATTTTGTAAAACCAACTACATAACACTACATAATTTAGATAACGGTCATGCGCCATGCAAACTAGTGCACATATAAATGCAATTTTTTTCGTATGGTGCGCATATTTCTCCAGGAAAATAATGCAATTTTCGTTATTAGAATATAAAATTTATTAGTCTACAAATTTTCAGCTAAATCCCGTGGGGTCGTCCATTTGGAAAAGGTCCCGCGTTTTAACGAAAATATCACGACTTAACCTAACCAATCGTCAAGGGCATACAGTTGACCTAACCGGGTATTCAAATTTTATCCTGCGTAAATAATGGTTCTCTATTTATTACATGTTTGCAATAAATAATAAACTATACACTGAAAGTCATAACCAATAAAGTTATTAATTCTTCAACGTTATCGACGAGTTATATCGTCTATCGGTGAGTATAAAAGTGAAAAAAGGGACGCTTTACACGTTAATTTAATCCTTCTCCTTAATAGGTTACCAGACGTCCGGCAATGGCCATGTCCCCCTTTTCAATCTTATGTCCTCTGTCCGGCAGGCATTTTAAATATGTTGATATTGTCCGGCTTTTTACTTAGATATGATCTAGACTCAAAAATGAGCTTCTCACAAGCTCAAACGACCCAGTTAATACCTGACATGTCCTCCTTTTGCCGGACGTCTGGTAACCCTACTCCTTAACGACTGAAGCCTTACATTCAAAGGTAAAAAGTTAATGAAAAAGAGCTAAGCAGAGTGAAGAGGAAAGGAAGAAAAAGGCCAATACCGGCTTAATATTCGTAGGGTATTGTTCTACGAGTACAATCTTTTCTTAAATGTGTTTATTGCGCCAAACTGAAATTTTAACACTTATTCAACAGTGCCAAAGTATACACTACGGAGAGGCACTTCAGGAACTCTTTTAACTTCAGCTATAAAGGGATAATGAACAGAGAGGACGGAAGATTGTCTTCGCAATACATTTGCCATTTCGTGACAATTAAAATCAACACAAAATTTGCCCATTTCAGGAAAGTTTACGCTCTTAGACACGCAATATGTCGACACCTGAGAAGGTATAAAGGCCTATACCAGTGCAGTTTTATATATATATATATATATATATATATATATATATATATATATATATATATATATAAAGCTTCACTGACAGGGCTGGATTAAGGCAAATGAAGGGCCAAGTACAAAACTGTGTGTGTGTTTGTGTGTATACTGTGTGCGTGTGTGTGTGTAATATATATATATACACTTTTTAATTTTAATTATCATCATATTACTACATAAATATATTGTATAAAAAAAATGGGATCAGCTGAAGATCAGGGCCCCCAGCTTTCTTTAGTTAGCCCTATAAGGCTAACTAACGAAAATATCGCGACTTAACTTAACCAATCGTCAAGGGCGTACAGTTGACCTAACGATTGGTTAGGTTAAGTCGTGATATTTTCGTTAGTTTTAACGAAGATATCATTTGATAATTGAAGCTGGGGGCCCTGTTCTTCAGATGATCCCAAAAAATTAATCATATTTGTTCACTTTTTTACATTTTAAATTTTTTAGCAATGATGATAGAAATCATTTTTCTGAAACGTTTCATTAATAAACATGTACCAGTTGTACCACCGTCTCGTCCTCTTATTCTTCACTATATACAGTATATATATATTATATATATATATATGCGCCTCGGTGGTGTACTGGTTAGCGTCGCTGACTACGAATCCATCGGCCCCGGGTTCGAGACCCGACGGCAGCCGGCGCGCAGCAAAACCCAGCTGTTCATCCTTCCACACAATAAAGAAAGTGGTTGGTAGATAAATGGGTACCCTAGGTGGCCTAGTGGTTAAGACGCTGGGCTGCTGATGGGGCGTGGTTCGGATTCCACGTTAAACTGTAGGTCTAAGGTGGAGTGAAAAGCTTGACATTCGTCAGAATGAACAATTCGGGCGGAAGCTAACCAAAGGTGTATATATATATATATATATATATGGTACTTTCCTGTTATCCCGGACCCCAGACTTTTTTGCCGAAAATATCACAACTTAACCTAACCAATTGTCAAGGGCATACAGTTGACCTAATAGGAAAGCACCGGTTTTTCTGTTATTATTATTAATCTTTTAAAGTCTCATTGTGGACATACAAGAAATACGGTTAGGTCAACTGTATGCCCTTGACAATTGGTTAGGTTAAGTTAGTTGTGATATTTTCGGCAAAAAGTCTGGGGTCCGTGATAACGGGAAGGTACCATATATACATACGGCGGGGCCACCAGCTTGACCTCCGTGTGAAGAGAGACCAACACACGAAACAACATAAGGTTCATAAGGTATATGTATCGGGTGGCCCCCCCAAAAAAAAACGCCTTGAGATTTGAACATCAATAACTTCAAAAATATGCAGTTCACACTTCCAAAATTTACAAAACGTTTACCTCAATCTATTGATAAGCCATCATAAAAATTTCAGACTTCTACATAAAATACTTTTTTCACAGCTGAGAGAACAATGAGGTATGGTGAAAAAAACGAATATCAATTTGATCGAGCGTCACGCATCAAGTTTTTGAATTTTCAAGATCTGGGAATTATAATTTTCAGATTTTACATAATACTGTGCATACAACAGACTTTTTTTTTATTAGGGAACATTTGTAGAGTTTCAGGTCCATAAAACTGCCCTACTAAAATTATATAGGCCTCCAAATCATTTTGTTTATAAAACATGTAGAATACAAATCTTTAATTCTTTAAAGCCAGAAGAACTACTGCAATGATAAAAAATAAGAAATTTTAAATATCTGAAAATGTAAAAGATTATGTCGAAAACCTCAGGTTCTGTAAGCTATGTAGTATATGTACTATTGCAATTGGCAGTGTTTTCGGATTGTTCAACTTTTCATAACATCAAAGGTCATATGATGGACGGGACACATACAGTCTTACGTAGGATCCAAGCCACGGGTCGCTACATCATCTAAACACGAGGAATGGTCAGCCACCCAACTACTGAACCGACCCAACATTTCTTAACTTCATTGTTCTAACGGAAGCGGTGTTATGACCTGGCAAAGTCGTAGGTCATTCTGTTACAGCTTATAAGGACTACTTTTAGATACAACCTCCAGCCTGTGGTCTATCTTTAACGATATACGAGAAGCAAACAGTTAACTAATGAACAATAACTGGTAGTTGCGGATATCCGAAAAAAGGTCGCTGGATCAGAATCGGAATCAATGAAAGAAAGCCACCCCCAAACGGGTCGGGGGTTGCTTTCTTTCATTGACACAATTCGGGGGTTGCTTTCTTTAATTGATCTGCAAGTTATTTAGGTTAGGTTAAGTTGTGATATTTTAGTTAGTTTAAATGAAAATATCATGACTTAACCTAACCAATTATCAAGGGCATACAGTAATAAATAATAAACAATTCCTCATGAAGGTGTTTTTACTTACATTCTTTACTTTAGTGATTTTGGGGGTGGCATTGTTCCCTTGATCATTTTTTAGTGTGGCAATGTTTACTAGAAACTTTTGGGGGTGGCTTTCTTTCATTGATCCCAGAATCGCTCATCATAAAGACCAAGATCACCCAGAAAAGTACAATTTTCATAGAAGACTCTGGGTCCACTCCACAAGCATTAACATACACCCGGAGGGATGCAGAGAACTTGAAGTCCAAAACCATTCTTAATGCAGTTTGAACCAAATTGGTTGTGGACTGCAGACAGTTCTACAGTCCTCTAATTTCAAGTACTCGATTCAAAAGTACATTGTGCGCTTCAATTCTTTACTGACTACTCATACATTAAATTTATGTGATTTAGGTAGGTGCGTGCGTGTGTGTGTGTGTGTGTGTATGTGCTTTGGGTGTTGCCCAACCTACTTCCTAATAGCAAAGGTCATATGACGGAGGGGAACCTACAGCTTTACGTGGAATCCGAATCAAGGGTCGCAACATCCGGATGCAGAGGAAAGTCACCCATCCTATCACTAGCTAGACCCAATGTCGCTTAACTTCGATGCGCTTTTGGTGGAGAAGGAACTGGTCTAAATATGAATGAAAATAATTTAAAGGAGACAACTGAAAAATTTAACAGCAAGGTCTTAGATACTTCTCTTTCGACACGGAAGGTATATAAATAAATAATAAATAAATACTGTCCCAAAGTAAATAGAAAGGTTTGTGCTTCTGCACTCCTAAGCTGTGAATAAATAATTTGCACGGTAATAATTTTTCAGCTATTGTATTCAGCCTTCAGTTCAATAAAATAAATAATGAATACGCTTCTAATATTCAGGAGAAATTATTCACACGCACAAATATATTTTTAAAAGATTTATAGAATAACTCCCTATCCATTGCTATACTATACACAGAGCTGGGCAATAAATACATTGAATGTATTTAAATACTAAATACTAAATACATGGGAGAAATGTATTTAAATACTAAATACAAAATACAGTTTACGAATGTATTTAGATACTAAATACAAAATACATCAATTGTATTTAAATACATTTGTAAATACATTTTAAATACATACAAATTTTAACATATGCATTCACTAATTCACTAAGCCATGACACGCATACGATAAAGAAATCAACCGCTTTCGACTAAGAGTGGCACACAACTGATTGAACTGACACGTTGAAACATGAACCATGCTGTACTACACTGTCGACGCGTCGTACTGTGCTAGTACAGAACGTGTATTAAACCAGTAAAAGTATTTACATTTTTATATTTTGAGTATTTAAATACATTGTATTTAAATACTCATTAAAGTATTTAAATACTATATTTAAATACATGAAAAATAATGTATTTATAAATACAGTTCTAAATACACAAATGTATTTAAATACGTATTTAAATACAAATGTATTTAAATACTGCCCAGCTCTGACTATACAGGGTGTTCAGAAAACTTTTACCCGCTTCAAAATGTCAGTGTGTCTTTATAAATAAGTTAAAAACATTTCAAGATTACATTTTTATTTTAGACAAAACCGGAAATGAATCGCTTATACACGTATTCAAAATGATTCCCATTGCGAAGCATACAGTACCGAATTCGCTTGGCAAAGGTTAGCGATTACTTTACGGACTTTATTATTTGTCTGTTTCGAATTGTCACTAACTGCGATTCCTTTTACATCTTCCTCGCTCCTTCGGTTAGGGCCTAGCATTAAACACTTTTTTCTTTCAGGAAATCCCCTAAGAAAAAAACAACGGTCGAAAGATGCGGGAGTCTTAGAGACCATGAAAAGTTACAAAGAAAGTCACTCAATAACTTGGGAAGGTTTGCTTCGCAACGGGAACCATTTTAAACAAGCGTTTCATTAATCCAACACAAGTTTTGGATCTAAAATAAATATCTAGTTCATTTCGAACAGAAGAACATGAAGAGAGTTTTATCCCATATATATATATATATATATATATATACACATACACAGACACTTTCAACCTTTCAAATGTTTCGTGCAGTGATTTCTCATTTCACGAAGGTCAAGCTAGTGTGTCTTCATTGTTATCTTCTACGAATGATATCGGAAATTGGCATGTTCCTAGTGAACCTTATTCTAATTAGAAATATGAAAACTCGTCAAAATTCCTAAGCATCTTTATTTAATCCAAACGTTTCGTTCCATCCTAGGAACATCTTCAGTGGAAGTAAAACTAAATTTAATAAATTTTAAACTAAATAACTTTAATTAAAATTATAACAAATTTAAAAGACAAAAAATAAATAAATAGAATAGTATACATGTAAAAATCGTGCCATAAACATTATGGAAGGGGAAAATCCACAAAACACACCTTGAACAAAAGAGACTGGAAAAGAGACTGGAGCCAAGTTAAAGAGAAAGTGGGAGAACATCTCGGAAAATAGTTGGTTGATCATTTAATTGGGTGGTTATTCCATGTAAAGTTTAACAGATGAAGTTTGTTCATTAAGAGAACAAGTATTTTCAAGCTAAGGTTTTCCGAACTAGTTTCTAAGATCGAAAAATTATTTAAGACTATAGGATGAGAAGTATCAAAATGATGATTACTCTTATGCTTCTGATGTTTTTACAGACTAAGCTGTCTGAATGTTTTGCTTCGTACATAAGTTACCCTAAATTAGGTGAGGCCAAAATTTAATAAGTGCTGAGATTTAAAATTCATGAAGCTGGGAACCAAGAAGTATGGAAATACTGTTGTAAGGGTAATTTGAATAGGCCCTTAAAATTTAAGACCTATTATTAGCCTGAGGCAGATTCTACCCTAAATAAGCCAAATTCTGTGCATTAAGTGAAGTGATTAACTCAAGGTTGGCCTAAACCACAAACTATTGGATAAAAGCAAATAAAGCCTAGCCTCATGTTTAAAATGTACAAGTTATACTTGGTCTTGTGGAAAAATAGCCAAAGAACTATCATATGACCCTACACTTGCCTAAGTCTAGGTTAAGATACAAAGAATTTGCTTAAAAACGCTGATGAAGTCTTCCTAAGCCCTCCCTGCACTTAGTTTAGTTCAGGTTGACCTTCCCTTACCCTCAAATACATCTCATAAAAGGGCATGAAGACATCATCCTCCCAAAATTTCCGTAAATGTATAACTCAAACAACGTGTGGATGTTGAAGGGGAAAATTCTGAACTCGATCCATTTGTCTACCCCGATGCGTCACTATACCAATCTCTTTTATTAAGTAGAAAATATGATGAATAACTTTGTTTTTAATTCTTTAAGTTCTGTAAAGTCGGGTATTCACTGATTTTAAGCGAATTTAGATATGGGTAGCCATTGAGGAGACGGTCTTCAGTGAAAAGTGTGTGTGTGTGTGTGTGTGTGTGTGTGTGTGTGTGAGGGCATATACTCGTATCTGGGCAAGAGGGTTGACAAGAGATACGAGGAGATGCCTTCAGAGGGTACTTGTATGACTCATCATTTGTCATCATATATATATACACTCTATGTACATATATATTTAGGCTCCCTATTCCCTTACCTTTATCCCTTCTCCTTATTATCCCCCACCCCTGAGCAAATTGTTTACACAGGTGTCGAAAAAGAGAAAATACCTTCAGAAGTTACTTGCACGACTCTGGCATTAGTTATCATACATACATACACGTTAGTTTACTCTTGGGGAAGCGTGATTTAGGCTCCGCCCACAATTATATCAGTTGATTGGAGAGGGTAGCCTCTCACTCTTGTGCAAACGCAACCGTCGCGCACGCACGTATTCTGTAGTCGCCCGCGCTCTGCGTTTATTTGCTGAATAACACTAAATTTCATAATATGACGCCAAACATACATTTT